>RXPK01001195.1:0-160537 GCA_004143645.1 Protaetia brevitarsis
AAAACTTATCAAAAATCAAGCATAGACAAAGAAAAACTAGAAACCCACCACCAATCAATCACATAATAGTCACTTAGTATATTCCAGTAAAGAAAGTAGCGATAGTGAGGGTAGATTAACTTTAAATTGGCATAAGCAATATTTACAGATCAAGCAATATGACTCTTAACGAAAGGTACTATCAAGAAATTGTTTGTATGAGTATGATCAGAATAAGATTTCCATTTTTCTAAAAAAAAAAGTTCGAAGTAAACTCAAGCATGTTACATATTGTTGTAAAGAGAACAGATAAGTTTTAAGCGTAACTGTAAAAGTTCTTTAACAAAGATCTCTTAAACATTTTTACCAAAACTTCTTTTATAAAAGATAATTATAATTATTAAAGATTCTAAATTATAACACCTAAAATATTTTATAAAATACCAGTGTCATTCCATAAGGTTCATTGAAATTTCATGGCTATGGCTACACTACCATTAATTAACTGGTTAATCAGGTGATTTCGCGATATATTGATCTGGTTTATTAATTTGCGAAAGTATACGTTGCATATCAGAATATTCCTGTGTCCTACATATTCCGTAACAGAATAAAAACAACGTTGGTAAATATTAACACAGACCATGTTATTCAAGTAATATATTATAACATTAATGATTTTACTCTTTGGTAATACCATTTCAAACATGTAGAGTCTGCGGTTTTTTAAATGAGAATTCCAGGGAAAGTTGGTCCGGATCCCCTTTGGCGTGTCTGTATTTAAAGTTGCCAGTGCTCTGTATACCGAGTGATACCTAATTTCATGAAGTGGTTAGTATTTTCTTTACATTAGAAGGCTATATTATTATATAAAAATAATGAAATTACTATAAAAAATAATTATTGTAATATATAATGCTGTAATTATATCATTTTTTGAGAGCAAAGTAGTGCAAACGTTGTGATCAGTGATCACTGGTCCGTATTATTACCTGAATATTCGGGATAATACGAGTTTTACCAAGCGACGAAGTTCGGAATCGGAGAAGTATAACGAGCAACAGAAGAATATTAGAAAATATATACATTGCTGGCACATACAAGCCAAAAACAAAACAATTATAATACAGTGATATACAAATTTCATGAAATTAGGTATCACTATACCACTGCACTGGCAACTTTAAATACAGACACGTCAAAGAGGTTGCCGACCGACTTTCCTTGGAATTCTCATTTAAATAGCCGCAGACTGTACATGAAAATATAAATTAACCTATACCTATGTTATAGCGCGCTATAAGTTCTAACATCTAGTTTATCAATTTATTGAAAGGTATCATGTGGTATATGTACTGTTGAAATCAATGTCCGCATAGTTCGAAAACGAATCCTTCTACGCTACAGAAATCATTAATCTCATATCAGCCGCACACTGATTTGCTAATAATGCAATAAAAAAATTGAAACTGGCGGCCTTGTATGAATGGCATTTGCCACAGCACAGATTTATTTATTTATTTATGGCAAAATACATCGGACACATTTCTAATTTTATTTTATTATAAAAAAATTCAAAATTTATCAAGTCATCTCAGCTTCAAAGCAATGTATCCAGACTTTTTGACAACCGTCTGACCGCACAATATTTATTTTGTCACTGGGAAATTGTGGAAATTTTTGGCTGGTTATCTATGATAAACTGATATAGGTAGGTAACATATCCTGAAGGTTTTAGTTGTTGTTTAGTTATTGTTTGTTGAATATTTTATTCTATTAAATTTAGATGTACGAATGTGCAATTTTTTAGTATTACTGGCATTTAACTGATAGAACGATTTCCTATATAGGTGTTATGTAAATTGAATTACCATTCGATCAAGCGTTTTGCCATTTAAAAGGTTTACCTTGGATATTCCCTTCTGTACAATATGGTTGGTGCGAACGAAAAATAAAGATAACTCCTGAATGTTGGCAATTCCAATTTTTTATCGTCGTGAGGTTTATAATTCACAACATCGGCCGAACTTCTTCTAATAAAAGCATGAGATTTCATTACGAATCGTATCTACAAACACAAGAAGTAATGAATATTCCTAATAGAAGTTAACGATATAGGCCTCTTTTTCTTACATTTTCTAGTAGAACGACGAAAGAAGATGCTATTCCTAAATTTAGATACTTGTAGGGATATAATGGAAATATAAATATACATGAAATATCGTATATTATTGTAATAAAAAGGAATAATCTGTCCCATCTTCTCAAATACGCAGCTAAAAATACGAAATTGAAAAGAAACTTATTAAATCAATACACAGGTTTAATTGTTAAAACTATCCAGTTTCCTTTCAAAGGAAATAAAACAATTTGCCTGTTGTTATTTTGTTCTTTTACGTTTATTACTTAAAATCAAAATTTTACTGCTTTAAGATCGCTTTTTTAATGTTTGTGATTGTTCTACTTACAATTACCTTCACATACAAATAATTGTGATTTTTTTACTAATTCTAGTTGAAATTATTTCGCATGAAGATGCTTATAAAGCTAAACATGTTGCGAATAGATAATATTTTAAATAAACTGATTGGATAGAACATTTAAGATTACTTCATCTCAAAAGGTATAGCAGAATAAGCTAGTGAATACTTTCTTTGGGATTTTTTTTAGTCTTTGATGAGAAACAGTTGTAACTCGAAAACCATAAAACAAATTACTTTCATAATCTGGAGCAATTCTCTGTGATTAGACACCTTTCATAATGTAAAGGGGGTTAGTAAAGTAAAGTTTATTCCCAAAAGATCAATACATACAGACAATGGCATATTTACGTATGGGCTGAATGGGCTGTAGCCCAAGGCAGCAGAATTTTAGGGGCGGTAAATATATCTTTACTTAAAAATTAAAAAGAGAAACAGTGGATAACTGAAGACAAATGATAAGCGTAATCAGTTTTCTATTGATTTATTCTCCCCATTGATTACTCAGTCGTCCGCCGTAATGAGTAAGATATGAAAATTTGGAAAGTCGCTCGGCAGAGAGATTTCTGTTTTCTTTCCCAAATTGGACAGAAAGCAGAAGGTTATATAGCGCAGTAATGGATGTTTTAAAAATGAAAGAAATAGATATTCAAAAGTGCAGGGGACAGTCGTACGACAATGCTGTTAATATGTCTGGTGTACACTCTGGCCTGCAAACTAGAATAAAAGAAGTATAATCAACAACAATATACACCCCATGTTCGGCGCAGTTTTCTTAATTTAATTGGACAATGTGCAACAGAGTGCTGCAAATAAGCAGTGATGTTTTTTTCTAAGAAACATACACTTTTTTTACCGCATCTATTGATTGCTGGAGTGTGCTTAAAAACCATTTAAAAAAGTCCACCAATGTGTTACTAAAAAAAACTGTCTGAAACACGATGGTCGGTTCGTGCAGACGTCTGTTCAAGTTTGAACAAAGATTGAAATGAAGTCATGGAAGATCCTACAGCTATAAACGAAGACAAATCCGAAAAGCCGGCTGCCGGGTGTGAAGCGTCTGGTTATTTTTCTTCGGCAACTACAGCGTTTAGCAACAGCTATCCTTTCGACAATATGAGATGAAATTATTCTTTAAAGGTTTAATGTAACCAGTAAACAGCTGTAGTCCATCGATAGTGGCATGTCTGTAACTCAGAACTCTGTGGTTCTCTGGCAAATTATATTGAGAACGCAAGAAACAATTATGAACATTAAATTTGTTCTCTAGAGATTTTGTGTTCTATTTGAGTTGCGCTAGGAAGCAACACACAAGATGGTTGTTCTTTTTGTTTCATGACGCAAGTAGCTGTTTGCGTTGAAAATCTGAAATCATCAGTGGAGATAAATTTTTGCTGAAGACGCGTAAGTTTGTTATGAATATAGTCGCAGTTATAACGCAAACTACTTATGTGTTTTTTAAACTTATCATTTTTGCGTCACAAATTTTGTTTAATACACCCAGTATATAGCAGTATTTGGTAGGGGTACACAATTTACATTATACTACGTTCTCGAAATGTCAAATTCCTATCTAGAATACAGTCGAAGTAATAAAATACGGACCTACTATGGCTGCACCCTACTGTACCTTATTATTCACTTTTACCTTTCTTTTCAAAGTGTTCCAGCACAGCAAATTAGATCAAATTTTCACACAACAAAACTGGGGTATACGAGCATAATTGACGAAAGTTTGGTGATTGTGCGCGGAAGGATGACCCCTTTTGTGGGGGTCCCAAAAATACTTTAATTTTTTTTAACTAGTTAAAATTGTCACAGCGACATCATTTGTTTTTAAATGGGAGTACTGGTAAACAAATTGTTCCTGTAAAATTTCAAATCGTTTGGTTAAAAAGAGACGGAGATAAAAACTAAAGTAGTTTGGAGGTTATTTGCTTCTAGCAACCCCACTATCAGTTGTAGAGGGTCTGAAATTTTGCATAAGTCATTACCTTCACAAAGCGCAACTTTTGTATGGATTTTCAATTCGACACCATCGGGGACACTTTTCATTTGCTTATCCTGCTATACGATTTCATATATCAATTTATATTAATAATTTATGACATTTGTCTCTTAAAACACAATTCAGATTCACTTTTAAAATCAGTCATCGAGCTGTATATATTCTGTAACAATCTGGATATTTTGTTTAATTAAATAAGGAACATTTTAAAATTATTACATGTACAATCCTGACACAATGAAAGTTACCGACGTAAACAGAAATTCCTTAGTTGTTTCTGCTGTCGTTCATACAGACAAATCGAAATTCTTTTCGTTTTTCTCACAACTATTAGATAATTTATAGTAAATACACAGAAAAAAATATACGGGATGATTTTTTACTGAATAAATAATTGTGTACTAAAACAGTACAGTAAAAAATAATCAAAACTGCAATTATCGGAACTCCTTTTACATTAATTCTAAAAAAGGAGAATATTTCTCAGTATTAGCGTTATTTTTTTTCAGACCTTTAGTAACAATTGATAATTTTATACCTATACAAATTCACTGCGATATTGGAGTGATCACCTAGGAATGAATATTGGTCGCTTCTTGGCGAGCAAAAGGTATTCATTTTAACTCCGTTTCTCTTTCCGCGTCGGTAATTTTCATGGTGCCGTGGCTGTACTATAATGCCAAAATTAAAGAATAGAGATGCGTACTTACATTTTGGCTTAAGTTCAATTCTTTTTAACGCCCAGCACTTGAATGACGGATATGTTAGCAAATGTATTCCGAAAAGTATAATCCAACACCACAGTGAATGGTGAAAGTTTGCAAAACCCAAACGTAACGTTGTAAAGCCAAAATTTGCGCTAGCTCAAAAAACGAGATAATATAGATTTCATAACTACACGAAAAGACTTACCTTTTTTCCGTTAATAACACCTGGAGCAAATCTTTGGCTAAAAATCCGAATAGTAGAGCGAGGAATGAATGTTTCAGTATTTTAAAATGCTTCACTTCCAAGAGTTCTGTGATGAGTGATTCCCTTTCTGAAAAAGTCTTCGTTTCCAATTGAGGTTGCTTGCTATAAAAGAACTTTAAATTTATATCACTTCTTTATTTAATTAATTGCGACAATATACTTTCTGGAGTTATTGTTGTTAGGAGTCATGTTGTTGTTCCTATCGTTGTATACATGCTACTTGTGTACTGAATGCATCAGCGTCTGGTCGTGTACTATTCAGATAATCATAAAAAGAATTACTTTTTTATTGTATATATTCATGTGTATGTAGACGATAAAGTTTTCGATTACAGAGCCGTTGAAAATATATAAACGATTTTATCTTACATTTAATTTGTAAAAAGATTGTTTTGTTTCAGTTTGGTATTGTATACTGGTTTTAAATATGTAATAGCATATAAATATTCTAACAAAATGTATGGGAACGCTAGGAATCGAATTCTACAGATCTAACCGGTTTTGCGGAATATATTTTGGAGGCCACATTAACTAATTCTTATCGATACGCTCTGCCTTGATTAGTACTCTTTAATATAGTTTCGTAACTTTGATTGAATTAAATATATAAATAACAATATTGCTTATCAATATGTTGTTTGGTCGTGAAAAATAAATAATCTCTTACAGTTAACTTATGTTTATGTTTAAGTTTAAAGAATGCTGGTGATGTAATAAATACAGGCAAAATAGTTTCCGATGGTTTGGCAATGATACACTTTTTAATGTTGATAGATCGCGGATGTGTATGCAATTCCATGTTTTTCCTCTACATGTTTACTATCTTCAATATAAGACCTTTATGAATCAAGTCAGTTTATTTTTGTATATTTACGGAGTAAATGTAGGTATATTTGTGTGAATATCCACAAATGGTATTAATTGAAATATTAGCAATATAAGTACTTCGTAATTGTTATTTATTTATTTATTATAAGATTAAGCAGCGACTAGTTTCGACTAAACATCTTCATCAGGCTGAGATTTTGCATAGTCCCATAATAATCATCATGCAAAAGCAGGTGAATAACAACTTGATTTTAAATGTTATGATCGGACATTGCGGGTTGAACATATCTTCCTTCTCCAATGTCCAGTCATTCTCACAAGTCAAGCAAGTGTGCTAGTGCACTATACTATTTTATGTTTATCATTTAAATTTAAAATCAAGTTGTTATTCGCTTGCTTTTGCAGGTTTCTTTGAATGTTCACTATTATACCTACGTTTAGTAGAAACTAGTCGCTGGTTAATCTCATAGTCTATAAATGAATAACAATTATTCATTTATTCATAATTAAATACTTATATTAGTAAGTTTTCAATTAAATATATAGTATTGGGGAAAATCGTAAATTTACGTAAATTAAGCTTAATTCTAATTTTTAGAAGTTCAATTTTAATTTCTTTGCTCGCCGTGAGAAACTAAGAGGCGCTCTTACTTCATTAAGCGCAATTTTAGTATTTTAAGAACTAGTTAACACGAAGGACTCTAGCAAGCTCTCTTCTAGTCAACACAATTGGTTTAGTTTATCACATGAAACCACAGAGGACACAGTACAAGTTTTAATTTTCGTATGGTTGTTATAGGATGAAAGATTTTTTTCTGTTTGGGTTTTTGATGATGCGGAAAATTTCGTTAGTAAAAATATAAGTCATAAATAATTAGCTTTCATCATCGCTTCACCAATGTACACAATGTAGACATTACCTTCATCAAATTATATTAAGTCATAATTTTAATAATTGTCTTTGTATTGTAAATTGCTTAGGCGAAAATATCAGATTTTTTGAAAACGTTAATAATCTTGTTAACAACGACAAGAGCATATTTTTGAAAGGTCAAAGCTTTGTAACCATATGCCAAGATGAAATGTATGACAAAAGATTACTTCCATTCCGGTCTGTTATTATCTCAGAGGAGTTCTAAGAGAAGAGAGAGGGATGGTACAGTTAACCATTTATCAATTAAACCCAATGGTTAGTGCATTTCAAGATTACAAGACTATGATTTTTAATGTCTGTAATGGTTTTATTGCATCTCTTGTAGGGATAATTATCTGATCCTTCATTTATACAATACAGTTTACCTGTTAACAAATTAATCCAGAAGCCGTATTGACTATGAATTACTGCCCCATAAGATAATAATTAATTTTAAATTGTTTTCTAATCCCCACCACATTATAATTCTTTTCAGTTGTTGCATGATATTATTATTTACATTTTTATTTCACTTTAGTTTCGATACAATATGAACTTGTAGATAGAACAAACACTTTGAAATATTGAATACGATATTTAGTTTGGAAAAAATCATGTTTCATTTGTAACTACAGTTATAATATTAGGCAAGTAACGATTGACACCAGAATGTTGAAAATTTTTTGGGAATATAATAAAACGATATCGCTGTTTTCTACTTTTAAATGGATAATAATATTTTTGTTAGATAAGTAAAAAAAAATCATTTGATTCGATCTGTTTATTATAAGTATCTTTAGAAGTAGCTAGATGATGATTATAACATTACTATATAGATACTTATAATAAACACAATTGAATGAATTGATTTATTTTTCACTTATCTATCAAAAATACTATTATCCATTTAAAAGTAGAAAACAGCGATATCGTATTCATTATATCTTAATAATATTTGTAGTTACAAATGAAACATGATTTTTTCCAAATTAATAACTAGAGTGGTCAAGCTTCGTCTGCGAGCCAGGTCAGTACTAAGTTTCATATTTGTGAGATTAACGTTTAACACAAGTATACAATACAGTGTCGGAAAGGAGAAAAATTATTTATTCATTTAACTGTAAATATTATATATAAGCCCCTTATCTTATTTAAATAGCATGTATGGTATAGGACTGCTGAAAAGTTTGTAGCACTAAGGGTTTCAAAATTTTTCTCATTAAATCGCGTTCGTGGCGATTATAAAACATGTTTATATTTTGAAAAAGACCGTTCAACATCTACGTATGTAATACACGCATAATTAAAATAATCTTTATAGGTAGATAACGGATCAGATGCACGACCACCAATGTGTAGTCCGATTAGTGCCAGAACAATAAGTGTTCACCCACTGTATAAACTATTTTGGCACCACTATAATGTAAATCATGGAATTCACCGATATACTTTTATATATTATGAAAGAGTGGTCCTTTTCTGGGATTTTCTATGCCCAACATTGCATTACATTTTGCATTACATTACATGCATTACTACTGATACTAGATACTACACACATGAATCGGAAGGAGTGATTTTACTGCCTAGAAGATATACTATGGCTAAACATTCTGTACAGCGCGAGGTAAGTGCGGCCGTGTAAGCAGACACTTCTGTCCACTCTATTAATAACTTTGAATGTGTTATAAAGGATTTGTGTAGTTTATTTGTAGACACATCTTACTCTATTCCGTAACGCATTATTAATTCAAATTCAGTATGATAAGAACCCTCTTGAGATAAGGCAAACTTATTCATAGGTAGATGGAGTATAAATAATGAAATATAGCACGTACATGTGATTAAGAAAAATTATTGTAATGAAATGTATAATGCAACTTTATTTTGCGATTCATTTAATTTCAGTAATATTTATTAGGCAACACCTTCATAATAAAAACACTCAAGTAGCGTAAGCGCCTTATGTACTCATAGTGCATGAGATGAGTGTCAGAGTTCAGCGACTCTCCTAGTGATAATGTACCAGAAATTACTTAATGTTATTAGGGTCGACTAATATAATAGATAACTTTATTGTAATTTGTATTGACGGTCATTTATGATAGTTAGGTACATGTGTACTCAATTATTTATACTGATATATTAATGTCCTTCTTGAGAAACAACGAAAACAATTACTTCATAATACAACATTTGTTTTTATTTTAAATACATTTATTTCTCTTTCACATTCTATCCGCTACCATAAACATTCTATGATAAATAACATATTTCAATTTATATAAATCGTTTGAAACGTATGTTTTGGCTGTAAATGATAATAAAATTTCTAAAATATAGATTAGTTACAGAAATTAAACAATTAAATGTGATACGTCAGGTGTATATGCTGGTAGGTATCTAGGCACAGGCTGTACACCACCGGAATCATCAATTCTCCTCAATCTAACGTCAGAATCGCCAGGCCATCCCCTTTCAGGCGTGCAAACCCTTGGATACTTATCCACAGTCAATGAGATGGATATCGGATCGTTGACGCCATTAGATTTAATTCTTCTTTGTGTAGCAATCGATTGACGGAGAGTTCTCCTTTTCTGAAATTAGATGTCGATGTATAGGTATCATAGGTTCTGTAAACGAGATTAAATACTCTAAAGAAATATGAAGGATAACATCAATTTTTTTTCCCTACAATATTCGACTTGTGATCCCTACAAGTAGGAAAATTTTCAAAGTACTGCATTTGCTTGTAGGAAAATTGCCACTTTCGTAGTATGATCATGGGAAAACAATATATCAGTTTAATAAGGCGGATATTACATTATGAACTATAAAAGTTCTTTGACGAAAAATTATTATAAAACTTTTTAAAAACTTCCTTACGAAAGACGCCCATATTTTCTAAAAGTTAACCCTTTACACTATAAAAATTCTTTATCAAATATCTTTTATCAAAGATCTTGGTCAAAGAATTTTTATAAAGTAATATCCGGCTTAGTTTTGTAACTACATATGGTATGGAAACAGCAGTGATAAATAAAAAGAAATAAGAAGAGCTGAAAATAATTGATTGAAAGGTACTGAGAATAATAGTAGCACAGAATATTAGTGAGCAATTCTTTTTGTCCAATTATTGCACAATTTTATATACCTCAACTTTGCCTCTCCATTTATCAGCAGCGTGTCTAGCCAATTCCATTCGTTTCTGTTTCTTAATCTGGTGCTTTTTATAAGCCATTTCAATGACGATTAAACCAATACCTCCAACGATACCTGCGGCCACTAATATGAAAACGCCCGCCATGTTTTTCAGCCCCAATGTATTTGGAGTCTTCTCAAATTGTTCGCATTGTTGGAGATTACCTTGTAGTATCCACTTGTTGTCTAAACTTTCCATAAATCCACCTGAAAATATTATGACATATAATATAATAACAATATAAAATTTGCGATGAAATTCAAAATTGCAATATTTTACTTTCGTGGAAATCCAATATTGCGAGTGTCACATCATCGGCCCATGGTGAACCTTTCTGCAAACCTATACCATAACCAGATCTTCCGAATAATTCACCAGCTGTCACTAGCTCGCAATCCTGAGCAGCTTCAAATTCCAATCGCGAACTGTCCCATATAAAAGCCATCAGCTTTCTAGAATAAGGAAAATATATGTCTGAATTAATGTGATAGAAAGATATCTGATGCAAACCCAATTTTGACATCTCGTATGGCGTCTTCAGCAGTATTGTAATTGTTAGCTTCCATTGTTCTGTACATATTTGACAACTCCACTTGCCTTCTGAAATACATATCCACCGCAGAGCCTTTTACGGTAGCACAGGTCAAATTCTCCATCGTGTTTCTTAACTAAAAAGTTACATATAAGATGAATAATGGGAAGAATGGATTTAAAACATACTCGCGCATCGTTTATGCCGGTTAATTTGGTTTTTGGCCTTTCTAAAACGAGGAAGGCGGCTAGATTGGCAGTGTATGATGCTACAATGATCATAGCGAAGCCTGCCCATACCATTCCTAGAACTCTAGCTGAAAAACTTCTTGGAGTACCTAGAAATGATGCATTTTTTCCCATAATTTTGTGGTATTTGAAAAATTTCCATAATTTACCTTCACCAATTCCACTGTTTAGTAGTACGCCCCATGCGAACCATATGGCACTTGATAAGTTCAAGGCATCTTCGTTTTCCGTTCCATCAGTATTTGCCAATTTGAATCTTCCAAAGGGAGAAAATCTATCAAGTAAATATAAAACTAGTGCTACCACATGTACAGATACCATTACAAGAATCCATAAGGTATTACTGAAAGGTTGTAAGAAAGATACTAGAGTAGAAGATCGCGATGGCTGTAAAACATTTATGTAGTCTAAATGTCATTTGGAAACTAAAAAATTGTAGCTTAAACACCTTCTTTTCTAATATAGTTATTCCTTGATATTTGAAGGGTTTACTGAATTCTATAAATTCCGCCCTTTCTGGGTTTATAGTCAGTGGAGCAACTATCATATCTGCTCTTTCACCAACCAGCTCCCCAATCAAACCAGTCCATTCTTTCTTACCTAAAACCTATTTGTCGGACTAATCTTATTATTTTGACTTATTTTTAGTGAGATACTTGAATTATTCTTGATGATATAATTTCCGAATTGACCATCCGGCGATAATGCCAGACTGTAGGTGAAATTGATCTTTTTGGAAAGTTCTTTTAGAAGATCCATGCAAAACCCTCTGCAGCAATATTTTGCCATTTCTGTGAACATAATGAAATTGCACCAGACGCAATGGAGCTGTGGTTCAATTTACCATCCTGTGAGGAATTGAAGTGCGGGCATGGAATTTCTTCTGGAGTGCAATTGTCTTGGTCGTCGTTTAGTTTTCTCGTGTAAACAAACGGTTTCTCCTCTATTGTTAATACCTTCAAATGTGTGGGTATCATAAATCCTTCTGGTTTTATTTGTAGACGACCAGGCCATATGATGTTCTTCTCATTTACGTTCAGTTGCATGCGATTTTGTTCCTGCATTTTGCAAAAAATGATTTAGATTTTGTTAGAAAGACAAATCAGAAACCAAATAAATTGCTTGCAAAATCAAAAATATGCGCAGAGGAATATTTTGAAATTTATCTCTTTATTATACTTTACTTTATTGAAAAAATATTTTCCGACACCAACTCGATCTCTGGTGCTTAGGTAACTGCCACTTAGCCTTTGAATGTTAATTATGTTGTACTCAGCATTGATGCGATCTCCTTGATCGTCAAAGGCCACCTTTCCAGTATCACCATTTATCAAGACTTGCTTCTTTATGAAATCAAATAATACGCGGCCCGTCTCCCATATAGCCCCTGAGTCGTCACAGTCTTTTGGCGCCTCCGTTATCAATCTGGTTTGATTCATTTCTTTTAGGGCGGACGCTAAAACATAACTGCAAAACAAAAAAATTACCCTAGACTTCAAGGGGCAAATTCATGATAGGTAGTACATGCTGTCCTTTATATGAGCCTTCTCGTTTGTGGAATTAACTAATTGTAAACCCAAAATTCCATCAGGAACATTATTAGCTTCTAACGCCTGCTCGGTAACTATCCACGCGTAACCAGCATCGGTCATGTTCAAAGCTGCAGCGTCTCTGAAGATAATTTGCGCATCTGTCTTGCTGCAAAATAGTACTTAGATTTAAAGCATTAAAAATGTGCAAGGGCAATACCTCGAGTACATCAAATAAACTCTAGCTTGAGCGTTCTTCATTTCTAATAGGTAGTCGGTAAAACTCTCAAATCCAGGTTCGAATTCCACCACCGATTCGACCTAGTGTAGAAAAGAGACATGAGTAAGGTCTGTGGATAGGTAATGAGATAGTTACATGCTTTTAAGATATGGTAAAACAAAACGCAAGCTGAACTGATGAAATCAATATGGAAAAGTGTACATGAGGCGGTGCAGTATAGCATTTGCCTAAACTAAAGCTGCTGTAAGAGAATTGCACATACTGGATTATCGCTATGAGATTTTCGAAAAGTTCTTTTGACTGTAATAAAAATCTGTAGCAGTATGGCCAACCCTCAAATATATTTTCAGCTGCACATACTTACTTATTTACAATACTTATCTCTGACTCCCTTAGAAATTAGAAATCAGAACCAATTTTGATAAATACATGAGGTTACATTTTTATAAGAACATATCACCTTATTGCAACAACTTTTGCATTTTGCCGATATGATACCTTGGGTATGAAGCTGGCGTAAGCTTAATGTGCTTCTAAATATGACATACCTGTACCTTAATCTCAATATCGTCCTCTAAACTCTGAGAGGTTGTCTGGAAGCGTCCCAGCAACGCTCGGCCATCCGTATCTGAGCTGTGAATGAAGATGACCTTTTTATAGTTAAAATGCTTCAATAATTCAACCCATACGTCCGCTTGGTGAGAATATGGTGGTACTGTCCTGAGAAACGATACATGAATATTCTGTGGGCATAACGAAATGAAATTAAACGTTTAAGAAAGTTCAAAAGATATTAAATGATGGCAGAGGATCTTACTTTGTCGGAAAAAGCTGAATCACGTGAGGAGATGCCGATCACGGGTATGTGGTAGAAGCCACATGTGTAGGAAACTGCTGCGGGTGATAGATCTCCGGTAAGTGGATGAGATACGACAACAGCGTATACCTTGAAAATAGTAAAGCTAAACAAACGTGTATTATGTATAACACGAGTAAATAAAATTTGAAGTAATTTGGAAAGAATATAAATAAATAAAGTAAAAAGAAACAAAAAGAAAATTTGTTGCCATTAATTTCTTAGGATTAACTAGATTTGATTTTTTGTTAACAATTAGCTGAAAGCAGTCTTCACTGCAGAAAACGTAGATGTAGTCAAAGTTAGAGCTCGATTGAACGACATAAGTAAGATCTTGAAAAGATGATTAGCTAAAAGAAAGTCAAAAGAAACCGAGAAGAAGTACAAAAGCAATAAATTAAAAACGGTCATAGAGGAAGTCTTAAAAGTATGATTGATGGTATACTATGAAAGTAACTTCAGAGATGACGAACAAAATACCGAAGAGGGGGTAGAGCAGGATCTGGAACAAACAGATGACGAAACAAATGAAATAGAAGACGAACTGGAAGATGCGCTAATGCAAATGAAAACGGGCAAAGCGAGTGGAATAGATAAAATAGATTCGGAAATGATTAAATATCAAGGAGTGAATGGAAAGGAATTGCTATTAGACATTTTCAGAATGGCATGGGAAACCGTAACCATTCTACAAGATTGGAAAAATAACATTATTTTGCCCATATATAAGAAAGGATGTCATCTAGATTAGGTACACAAACAACACATACTTAGGAATAGCATAGAAAGGAAGATGCATTATACCTAACTTTTCTAGACCTAACAGCTGTTTTCGACAAAGACAACAGAAATATAATATGAAGGAGTTTGGGCCAAATTAATGTAAATAAAAAATTAACTTGGATAATATATACAAGAGAGTAAATAAGTAGGTAGAACAAATGAATGGACATATGTCAAGGAAATTCGAAATGAGTTGGGGAATAGAACATTATAATAGTCTATGTTCGCTACAGCCTGGGGATTGGGAGTACCTACCAGGCGCGTCCCCGAGGTGGTGGATAGGGGGAAGGCCATCTTGTCAGGAAAGGCGAGATGGCTAGTGGCGGGTATAAGTTCGTCGTCTCTGCTTAAAATCGGAGCAGGGTGAATAAAGACCGTTGCCGCGAACCACTCCCCTCTCGCCCGAGCTGTCGTGTCGTGGCTAACGGCTTCCATAGGGTTCTACAACGATGCCAGTTGTTGCGTTCGGCTACCGAAAGCTCAACTGTTAAACTAGGACCCGAAAGGGATGGGGGTTTTGGCTTAACTGCACGGACCGAGAGGAGACAACCTCAACAAAAGCCTAAATCCCAAGGTGGCGGACTAGACTGATGGGATGCGTGGCTGGACAGAAGACCAGTCTACTAGTCCAACCTTGGGGCACCTGGCGCACTCCATTGTATTTAGCATTACCTCTGCATACGAGGTTCTGTGGAGGTAGACCTTTTCTTCCCTAGCTACTCGTGAGATCAACCATGGAGGAAGGACGTTTATTAGCGGGACGACACCGCTAATAAACAGGAATACGTGCAGGGCCTCCATAAGAAGCCTTCCACTTCCAAAGTGAGAGTACCTTACAAGGAAGGAACAAAGGGAGGAGCAAATCGACTGGAGCAGATTGGGGAACAGGATGGCATCCATGCCCTATCAAATTGCGTAGCACTCTGCAACTCAAGGACGTTGCACCTGGGAGCACGTGAAATCGAAGAGGGAGACTTACCTAACATAAGGACTTCTGATATCCTACACTTTCTGAAAGGAACAGGATTGGAAGGCCAACTGTAAAACAGCTAGAACAGGGGTACAATAGATCTTTTAAGTCGCAGTGTAATATCACCCTTGCAGTATATGTATATACATAGATGTACATGTTCGCTACAGACAAATTAATAAAGAACACAAGAATAAGAACACAACAACATCAACAAATAATAATAAGATACAATAAAATGGAACCGGTCAAAATAAGTAACTGATGACTATATTCGCGGATGATACATTATCAGAAACACATAATAGCAAGAAGATGAAAAAATTGGTGGAGGTATAAACAGAGGAAGTGGAAAAACTAAATCTTAAGAGAAATAGTGAAAATGCAAAACCATGATTATCAACAATTATGACAACAGGGATGAGATATGCAACAATCCACATTAGAAATGAATATCTAAGCAGCATAATAATAGAAGATGGGAAGATAGATGCCGGCATAAATCATAGGTTAAAGAAAGTAAATAACATACATTATACCCTAAATGAGACTATAATTGGGAAAAAGGAAATAGACAAAATCACTAAACTAGGAGTATACAATAGCTGTATCAATTACATATATCATATGCAAGCGAATTTTGTCCATTACAGAATAAAAAAATACGAAGGGAAGATAATTGTTGTCGAGATACCCAAAAGACAAAATGGGATAAAATATGTAAGGAAGTAATAAGACAAAAGGTAAATCAAAAAGCAACAACAAAAAAAAATGTAGAAAAACAATTGAAATGGTATGGGATATAGTGAAGATGG
Source organism: Protaetia brevitarsis (assembly GCA_004143645.1). Classification (NCBI taxonomy): domain Eukaryota; kingdom Metazoa; phylum Arthropoda; class Insecta; order Coleoptera; family Scarabaeidae; genus Protaetia; species Protaetia brevitarsis. The sequence goes on from RXPK01001195.1 coordinate 16,357, forward strand.
AAAATAAGTCATTGATTAGAAAGGTGCTAGAGGTAAACAGTATTTATAGAAAAAGAAAAAGAAAAGATTTAGGAACGAATAGGACGAGAAAGGGGGAGCACGAAAAATAAAGGAATTAGCCAGGAATCGAAAAGCATGGCAAGAATGGGATAATACATCAAAGTCGTGACCAAACTCCTCTGACGTAAGTGGTATAAGGATTTGAGAAGGAAGAAAGATGCTTAATTCACAGATGCATGATAATAGTATAAGGAAGTGATTAAAAGGTTGTTGTTTTAGTTTAAAAAACCGAGTGGTTCATTCAAGAATCAAAGAGTTTATTTGCATAGCTCTGTTCGGTGTTTAACCAACAGATAGAATAAAGTGGCAAGAAATGAAAAAAAAAAAGTTAAGAGACTTGTATAAGATACAGCAAGGTAGTATAAAGCTGGTATCTTTGTTGAAGAAATCGAAGTTGGAGTTGACATCAACGAGGAAGAAAACACATGAGAATTTGTCAATGCTTATAAAAAAAAATGAGAGACATCTTTGCCGCCACCTACTCTTCTGGTGAAGCGACTACATTGTTAATCATATCTCGAGTGTGAACAGAACAAAGGTAATTTTTGGAAATGTTATCGGAGCTATTCTGACAAAAAAAATATTTCCACAGAAGTGGAATCTGTAAAAATTCTACTGTTAAGTATACCTTTGCTAAAAAAAAAATAGTTATTTGTATCACTAGGCCAAAAATTACAGTTTTGCCAGTATGACTACGAATACTCGCAAAGAGTTTTTGAGCTGTATGATACAAACTCTTTTCTGGGCCGACATTTAATTTTGATTTGTAAATAGAAAAGAAGTTCTGACGCTAGGGAGTTGACAGTACAGGTTGTACACATGTGACATACCTTAGTATTTTGACGTTTCCGATAATCATTCTTTTTCTGTATTTTCCTTTCCAGTTTAAGATCTATTTATTAATAATAAGTGCAATGGAAACACGAGTTCATTTTAGTAAGGTTGCACAGTAGTGTAATGACAATTATTTACTACATATCTGTCATGTCGAATGTAGTGTGTCAACCTTTTCGCCTGCCGCTTTGAAGTAATGCAAAATGCCTCTGGACGTTGTTCGTCCAGAAACACTCATTTCGCATTACTCCATTACAGCTTGAGATTTTCTTTTGAGAATAGCACCTAACTCCTCAGAGATTTGCAAAACATTTAATTTTAAAGTTAGGGTGGGCACTTAAAGTCCATGCACTTCAGCTAGGTACTCATTGTACCATTATTCGCAAAACATATTTAATTGTAAGAAAAAAAAATGCTGCGGTAGCTTGTCATGCAGAAGGAAATAATACTCCCATTAATATAAAACTGAAACTAAAGCTCTTACTTTTCTATAATATTCCGTTCGCAACTGAAGTAGTTCTAACAAGTACATATTAGTTTTCAGGAAATGTTTTATATATATATGCAGTTTCCACTACGTAATACTGGTTTCGCTTAATTTCGGGGTTTCGTGGTATTATTTATATTTAAAAACAGTTCCATGGAAGATACGTACCCTCTTTGAAATTAAGTGCTTACAAACATTCAGTGCCGTCCTAATTGGGTTTGGGTCCATTTTGATGGGAGTGCTGTAGTATGTAGTACCACGAGGGACATATGGTTGGAAGTTCAAGTGCTGTAATTAAAAAAAAATGACTGAATAACTTCTATATTTATATGTATAGATATATACAGGGAAAGAAAGCAATTCGTCAGTAGTCTGGAATCCTACGTCAGCCAAAAACTCCGAAAGAGGGGTGCACCTGGTTCGAGGCTAGCCAAAAATCAGTTTTGAGAAGTATCAAACTTGCTGATACACTTGTAGAAAATAGTGAAATGTTAATTTCTACGAAGAAAAAATGGTACTTCGCAGTGTTTATTTCGGTTTACATACAAAATATCACTGCTCGAAAGTAAAAGTTCGAAAACTATATTTCTGTTAGAATTAACAATACTTTATTTTCATAAATTATGGTTTAAGTTAAATTTTGACTTCATTGATATATTCTGTAGTTATTGTGAACAAAATTTAAAGTTGTACTGAAATAATTAAAAATGCTTTTAAAAAGAAATGATGGAAAAAATCATCGAAACGTAAAGTAAATAAATAAAAGCATGGACGACTAAATAATAAAACTTAGACCACTACCTAAGGAGTTTCATTTATAAAGAGATTTGGCCAAAAAAACCACACTTTCGTTATCATCTTCAACTGTTGTTCCTAAGTTTTGGGAATACTATTTTTCCCGGGTAATTATTTCTAGTTAATTATCTCTAGCAATTATTGGCTTTTGTTTCTAATTCTAATAAATCTTAAGCTTGTCTTAGTGTAAGTCTATGTATTTATTTCGAACCATTCTCATTTTTTAGATCATCCAAATGTTTTGTTCATTAGTTCGTTTGTTTATTTATAATTCATTGCATTTTCGGTGCTATTAGTGATAAGGATGGAAACATCAAAGGAAATCGCCTCTTTTTTCTATAACTTAATCTCCTTGAATGGCTCAATGTGAAAGAATGCGACCCGCCGAAGACAGGCTCTTAGCACAGTCTAAGTATACTTTTAATATTTAATAAAATTAATTGGATATGACGTACAACTTGAAACATCTAGGAAGTATATGATATTAAATTATAGAACTACAAATTACAAATAATTATTTGTATCTGAACTTCCTCATAAAAAGCCTTCTTCGAGAAAGGGCGTGAAACTGCAAATTACTTTTACACATTATTTCTAGACTTTCATTAGAGATTCACATTTTCCTCTGATCTTCTTATTTTTACCGTTAATAACATCGGAAATGCGAATGTATTCTCCTTCGGAATATATGAATGCGTTTTCAGAGCTTTTGACTAATTTTCTTTATCCATTGACCTTATGTAAGATACAAAAAAAGAAACATTTTGTTTGATATAGCAATAGAAAATTATACTTACTAAGTATTTAGAATTAAAAGCAAAAACACCTGGAACTCAGAAATAGCATACGTTACTATTAATATTGAGATGGTAGATTAACAGGGGATTGTTGCTAGAGATGCGCATTTTGGCAATTATTTCAACTTGGGCCGGCCCGTTCCGTCGCATTTGCCAGTCCAGCCCGCCCAAGCGCGGCCGTTGGCCCGCAGCCCGTCATATTCACCGATTGTCCTTCTAAAAAGATAACCTATGCCTCTATTGGCAAACTTTTTTGGTTTAAAAACTTAGGGCTTTTATTAGTACTGTGCAAGCGAACAAATTTCATACCGGATAACCGATACAACCGGTTATAACCGGCATGGCTCTATATCTTTATATAAGTACTTTACTAATTTTTTATGTTTTTGTGTATATACGTCTGCTACAATTTTCAACAATAATATTGTTATATAAATTGAGACGTCAACTCCATGTTTTATTTTTTAAAATTTGTTATAATTTGCTAACGCATTTAGACGAGGAAGAAGTACGCAGGATCATGTTTGCACGCTAAAACAAATTATGGCCAAGTCTATTAAAAGTAAAACGAAAGCGTGCTTCTTATTCACTGATCTACAAAAAGCCTTCAACAGAGTACTCAGAATGAGAGTGCGGAGAATATTGGACGAGAGAGGAGTTAATAATAGAAGCAATTAAGTCACTATACAAAGACAATGACACCTATGCAATATTCCAAAATGTGAAGTCAGAATTCTTTCTCACAGCGGATAATCTAAGGCAAGGAGGCGTTATAGGCCCTCTGCTGTTCATGTACTGCTGAATCGTGTTATTAAGGAATGTCAACCCCAAATGGAAAAGCCAACAGTTGGATACAGAAACATGAACAGAATAGAAATATGAGAATGCGCATTTGCAGATGATGTAGTGATAATGGCAACCACTGAAGAAGGACTACATCAAAACATAAATGTATGGATCAAGGCATTACAAAGAAATGGCATGATGATAAACACAGAAAAGACGAAAGTAATGGGTATAATGCAAGATAAAGGACAAATTAACATCAAAATTAATTGAAATAGTATAGAACAGGTTGATGAATATAAATACTTGGGGAGTAATTATACAAAATGACGGAAAACAAGATAAAAACATGCAAGAAAGAGTAGAAAAGACAATCAGGCGGTACCACAAAATAAGTCGTACATTTATAAGGAAGAAAGAAATAACGATGAAAACTAAAATGAGCACTTTCAAAACTGTGTACAGACCAACTTTGATGTATGACAGTGAGACATGGACAGTAAGCACGACATAGAAGAACAAATTGCAGGCGGCCGAAATGAAGTTTTTACGAGGAGTTAAAGGAATTACAAGATGGGGCAGGATCAAGAACGAAGATGTGAGGGCAGAATTGGGAACAAAATCAATCTTGGAGTTCATAGAAGAAAAACAGCTGGGATGGTGGAGACACGTCCAAAGGATGGGAGAAATGAGGCAAACGAGGAGAGTATGGGAAGCAAGAGTGATTGCAAGAAGGGAAAGGGGACGACCTCCAGAAAATTGGGACAATGCAGTGGCAAAAGCTATAAGAAGGAGAGGGATGAGCGTGAATGAAGCAAGAAACATCGCCAGGGACAGAGGAAGGTGGACAACAGTGTGTCAAATATAGAACAATATATCCCTACACCGAAAGCTATCAACGGATCTATATATAATTTGCTTCATCTTTGAAAATATTTTATACACATTTCTTTATTTTCAGCATATCAAGAATTTTGGAATTTAAATTCACATTAAATTGCTCTTCTCGTATTAGTTTTTGTAAAGCACTAATAGTACAGTTGCATTTACGTATAAAAAAGTCAGTTTTCTTAGGTGTTAATTTTTTTATTCAGCAGTGTTTTTGATTTTATTACCGATTTCCTTAATCCCCATTTGCTTTAAAAAAATAAAATAAAAAAGAAGTTTAGTACATAAGTTTTTTCAACTGTTCCTGAAGATGCCAACTACTAATCATATGATGCTATGGTAGCTATAACACCGGTGCGGAATTATACGTACAGGTAATGCATGTGGTTATGTAAATATTTGTTAAAATCGAATACGTATTGCTATGGAATGGCACCCCGGGTTTCGGAAATTTAAATGTGTATTTTTATTTATTCCAAATCAGCCTTGTCAAAACAATGATAGAGTTTCCACAATTCTTAAAATTGTTAGTATCATTTTATTTGGTCAGTTGTGTATAGTTAATTTCATTTATTTGTACATTTTGCGTGTACCAGTATTGTATAGTTTATTTGCTAGTTTTTTCTTTGCGATGCGTTGCGGTCATCGCACGCAGATTGTAAATTTGTTATATGTACGATGTTATCCCTTGGAGGCCCTCAGTTCTTTGAATGATGGCGGCCGTGTAAGTACATGTTTTTCATTTTTGTTTGCTACCATGTAGGTAATTTCATTTAATTTTAAATCTTTGTTCGGGTATTTTGATATTAATTCATCCATCAAAGAACTCTTTATTTAATTATTGCTGTTTTGTTTAATTGTGTGCACATTTTGAATATTAGATCAGTAATTATTGTAAAATGTTCTAGAAGATTTCGTGTTTTTAGTTTAAAAAGTTTAAATTTTCCGTTTTCTTTTTGCTGATTTGTATTGTATTGTTAATCACCACGGTTAAGGTGAAGTGAAGCTTTGTGCTGTTAAAATTAAATTTCAATTTAAATTATATTTGTTTCTCCACGTGTAAAATTTAGTTTGGTTTAAATTTCGTGACCGCGTGGATATTTTTTGTGGGATTGAGATTTATCTTCTGGAACAAATCTTCCATTTTGTTTGCTAAAGGATTTGCATTGTCCTTTTTAAATTGTAGAATCTTATGCAGGTTTGTTTTTTGCCAGAATCTTATATTTATGGTTTTCATTTCACCTGTAAATTGTATCAAATGTTTTTTTTTCTTTTTTTTTTAAATAAATTTAATGATTGTAAATATCATCTTAAATAGTTCTTTTATTTTTGAATCAGTCATTTCAATTTTTGGGGATTTTAAATTTCAATTTTGTAAACGCCCACTATTAATTTTTAAAAAATTTACTCTGAGATTTAAGAATCTCTGGCGCCCTTTTAAATTCATTTTTGCTGAGCTAGCTAAATTAATTTTGTCATTTTTAATTTCTTTAAACTTATATGCATGGACCATTAGTTCACAGCAGTATGTATGTTACGTACTTATAACTTGCACGATGTCGTACTTACTCAGATAAGTCTTTAGATTTCTACAATGTGCGATGTATTTAATTATTATAATATTTCAATTGAATCCATTCTCGTACAAACATTGTGATTTGCAGCACTATCGGCAATTAATGTTATCCGGTTAAAATGCATAGCACTAGTTTTTATGTGCGGCTGCAAATATCTATAAAAGGAGTTGAACATGTTGGTTTAATAATTAAGTATAAGAGATAATTTACACAATCCTTCTAAATAATTCTAAATATACGAAGCACATTTTATTATAAAGCAATATATTTTTTGCTATCAAATTGATTTATATTTGCTATTATAATCAGAAACTAAGGTTTAGTAGAAGGAAATATAAATTAGAAAGAAACTTTGGATCAGTTTCCATAAAATACCAACTTTAATTATTAAAAACTATAGATTATACTCAATATTTGAAGAAAGAAAAGTTGCTTTTGAATCTCATGCAGCTTTGAATTAAGACTTTTGGGCCTGGCCGGGCTTGGCGAAAACGGACACTTCTAATTGTTACCTTCACTTCTTATAGAACGATATTGCTGTTAGATGAATTATACACAGATTCGTGGTCATACGTAATAGGTATACTCGAATGAATGGTTTGAACATGATGGGGTACGATTGGATAATTGGTCAACAGTACTAAATCACTTAAATGAAGCATTTCCGAATTATTGGGCAGAAACAAATGTGTCAATTGCATAGCCACATCGGTCTCACGATTTGTCTGTTTTAGATTTCTATTTATGGGGAATGATAAAAGATAAAGTGCATCGAAAATCACACGAACAGAATTATTGGGCAGAAACAAATGTGTCAACAAACTTTTACTAAAATTGTTTATTAAAATATTGATGATTGATTGGACGTTCCGTCAACGAGGTGCAACTTGTGTATTAACAATAATGGTGAGCTTTTTAAGCTTAGGTATTTAGTTCTAGATACTTCACATATTTGGGCACCTACTACTTCAGTTAAATTATTATGTCTTTCATCTATCGGTTATCATCCTCTTCATCACTTTCTCAAAAATTATGTTTAGTATTTATTCAGGTGGAATTAAACTGAATAAACACTTCACACTTAAACAATTGCGATTATAATTTCGAAATTAGGAGAAAAAATTTGATAGCTCTCTTGAATGTTTTTATCAGACACAATTTGAATCTATTACTTAATCGTTTCCATTGCTTATGTAAAAAGGAAATTATAAAAAAAAATCGAAAACTTGAATGTCAGGTGGTATATCATTGATTATCATTGATTTCTTTTAAACAGACACTTTTATTTGGCATATCTCAAAAAGTATAGTTTAAATAAGAAGTCAGGCTAGCCCCTTATTAATAAATATCACTATCCACAACTTTTTTCTTTGCACGTTTGTCTAAATTCAATAATAATAAAGCTAAAGACATCGAATAAAATAACAAAAAAGATTTTTTTTTTTAGATATTTAGTTAGCTTATTTTTACAAATTTTCTTGATAATTTACTACCAGGCATGGATTCGAAGTTATAAAGTATATTCTCTTTTATTACATGATTTTTTTAAGATGATTTTCAAAAATTTCTTGCATTTTTATACTTGTTACTAATAAAACACAAAGAAAAATGAGCACGTTACTTGACCTATTTGAAAGGCATACATTTGCAATGAGATTTTTCTATTTGGCTAGAATTTTTCCATCATCTCACTCACATCAATTATATCTTTGAAGTGATGTATGCTTTCATTGTTGCTGAGGACACCTCCGATATTGAATACATCCGGATTTTGGTTCCATTGGGCTCTGACCTGTACCGAAAAGCACAGCGCGAACAAGAGGTAGAGGACCATTCTCGTCGGGCGTAAGTGCGAACTGAAGCCTAGTCGTTTGGGAAGCTGTGTGACCACACCCGTTGCTATGGAGCTTTCAGATGATATCGATCCTTACTTTGTATGAATGTGTAATGGAACATTGGAAAGGTTAGGATCGGGTAAGGATAGGTAATGATCATTGACCGATTTTATAGTAATTCTTACCGATCTGTTCTGTTTGTAAATAAACAAACCAGGATGGATATCTATGTCCCAATAAACAATAATAATAAAGCTTTTTTTTAATAAGGAAGCGTTAAAATTAATATAAATTAGAAGAATTTTATTCAAAAGTCAACGTACTGACCAGTATTGACAAGGCCATCTTTATAACATTAATGTTATGTTTAAGATTGCATTAAATATAAAGTAAATCAAGCAAATGTATTATTGAGAGATATTTTGCTGTCATCTATAATGCAGTGATTATCAAAATTTCTCACCATTTGGATTTATTGGGGTAGATGCATGAAAAATATTTTCCAGTTACGAAAACTAAGTAGAGTAATATCAGATACAACTCAAACATATGTTAAAATTAGTTTGTTTCACAGTTTGGCTGTTATATGTAGACTACAAAATAAATTGTGTTGATTACTTATAGTAGACTTACTAATATTTTTATATGCATTTCTCTTATAGAAAACCGGACGATGGTTAATTCATAAACCGAAACATGTTTTGAATATATCTTTAAAAATCAAATAATTTTCAAGTTGGATTGGACTTTTTTTATCTTTACACACATACTATCACTTCCAATTCACTAGAATAAATATGAATATGAAAACAATATTTGTGACTTAACAGGGTTTATTTGTAAATCATAATTGGCGATAACATGATAAATTGTTTCAAGTTTATCATTTATTTGTATAGCAGCTTTCTTCCATTCTAATTTATAAAGAATTACAACTGACAATCGGCCGAATATAAGTATGCTTTCATGCGGTTAAGATATTTGGTAAAAAGCGATGTATACAGTGAAAATAAGATAGGGCTCAAAGCTTATTCCTGAGGCACACCGCGGCTTAATTGTGGAGAAATAATATTATTTAATTTCACGCATTGAGATCTCTTATAAAGAAAATTACGCATACGCAATAATGCCAGTACACTTCAATTAAAGCTCATCCCCTGCAAAATATTGAGAGGAGGCTCGTAATTTGTGGAGTCGAAAGTTTTCGAAAAATACAAAATAATACTAGAATTGTGACAGCAAGCCTTGATCAGTGGCACTGAAAATATCATATATTATACAAAACAAAGCTGTAATGTAGCTATGGTGAGCTCGAAATTCTGATTGTACTTTGGAAAGTAAGTTGATAGAGGAGATGAATTCCCTGAATTGCCGTTATAAAACTCGCTCCAAAATCATAGAGGTAACAGATAGTGTATTGTTAGGCTTTCGATCTTTAAGATCCTGTGTATATTTTGTTTCTTAGGAATTAGAATAACAAGAGCTCGCTTCCAGCAATCAGGAAAGGTACTTTAGATGATACGTGTATATATAGTATGAGTACCTTGTAATAATAGTTATTTATATCATTAGGCCAGAAACTACAGTCTTGCGAGTATGAGTACGATTCCACGATCGTGAGGTTATGAATCCCGCTGCAGGAGGCTCCTGTTCCGCTAGCTCTGATAGCTATGATTAATTTGTGATTTGCATTGGTGGAGCTATGGCCTCGTGGCTTGGTAAGAGAAGCCGCTACTACTCCTAAGCAGGAGCAAGAAAAGCTGTTCGGAGCAAGTTATTTTGTATTGTTCGATGTTTAACGAATACAGAGCAGTATATCTACCGTACACCGAATATTAGCCCAAAGCATATCAGACATCTAGTGACACAGCTTGTGCAACCCACGAGTGCAATCGGTGAACGTCAGACGGCTAACTAATTTTTTATTGGGCGGAACAGTTGTGACGTTGGACTAAAATTAAAAGATAAACTTTTTTTCCTTTAAAAATACTAATTTCATAAATAAAATAGCTGTAAATTCGTATTAATTCGAAACTTTTCTTCGAATAAAAAGTAAAAAAGTGATTCCTGACTCGAACATCATCGGTAAATGCCAAATTTCTAGTTAATGTACTGTGCATACACAAAAGATGCATATAATAGTATCGTGGACTCATTTGACATAATTCCACTTAAATGACATTAGTAGTTCGACAGATCTTTAAATGACATTGAAATTCGGAAATTATTTTAGGTAGTGAGAACGCAAAACAAGCAAACTGTTTAATTTTGGCTTATATTTCCATTTTATTGCTTTTTTTTAATTCGAAGTCTCATGGAATATGGAGTGTCTTCAACTGGCGTAGGGTTTAGTTTGGGATCTTCTAGTTCCCATACTTCTACTGCGACTTATACCAAATATAGAAAGGTAGGGAAAAAGAAAGTTTGTCATTAAGTAATTAAACACTTTTAGAACTATGTACGAGCAAAGTTCGAAACTAACACGCAATTTTTCTTGTACACTCTCGCCTATACTTTGTCAATACATTCTTTGGCTTTCATGTATGAAGTTGGACAAGATAGCACACGTAAGTGTTACCGCACTTCTGCGTTTTTTTTTTTCTAAGTATAATATGGCCTCTTTCTTGCAGAGTTAAACATGGTGCAATATTTCTTAGCTTATGTGTTCGTCGGAATTCCTTTATACTACATGCAGATGTTCTTGGGACAGTATACTCAAATGAGTATGGTGAATTTGAAGCACATGGTTCCATGTGGACATGGCATCGTTTATACGGCTATGTTAGTCGTATATATTTATACCGTCAAATGGGGAGTGTTCTTTGGGGATTTCTGTCTTTATTTTTTGTTAGCCTGGCAGAAGAATTTACCGTGGATGCAATGTTACGATAGAGTTCAGACTAACATCTGGGGCAAATGTTTTACTGGTATGAATGGCATTAAAACGATGTATGGAAATGAAACATTGAGTAATCAAACCTACACCTCCGCTAACTTGTATTATTTGTAAGTTCTATATACCTTAAAACACCTAAGTGAGATGTATGTTAAAAAGCATATTAAGAAACGTATTCACCATGATGTACTATTTAACTAACCCCGTTCTCATGAACGGTTCTCTGTTTATTCCGTTTGTGCAAAGAATATACTTAGTGAAATGCACCAATCAGAAAAGCGTTCAGAATAGGGGGCTCGAATATTTACATTGTAATTTTAGTTTTACGTGCTAATCTGATCTACTCTATGTTTCTTTGCACTTTATTAAATGAAATTGATATTACGAACTTCCGTTGCTTGTGTATGGTAATCAACGTAACCGAATAAAGTATTAAATGTTAATTATTTAAAAATTCATTCATACAAAATTGGCGCTTTTCAATTAAATATAATCAATATATAATAATATAATTTACAATAACTAAATATTACAAGCAATTTTTACATTACTCCTAGTGCGAGCTCCTAGCGCCAGGCGTCCCGACAGTTGAACTGCTGCCTCTACGGTGGCTCTCTATTACTAAAGTACAACTCGATTTGAAAATATCAACCTTCCGAAAATTCTTGCACTTTTTTGACGCCAGCTCTTGGACTAATAGATATGACGAGAACTTCTTAAAATGAACATTTAGAAAAATATCCAAAAACGCGTAACTTTTATTTTTTTATGTAGTTCAAAGATGAAAAAAAAAAATGAATTTATAATATACAAGAGCAAAGGTGAGAAAAAATATATTTTTTAACTTCCTAGCGAGCCTGTGGGAGCGCCACTGTTCTTTTTTTCAACCTAAAATGTATGGCTGCTAATAGGAAACGATCTGATCTTTACCCCGATCTCGATATTTCTTCTCGTTTCTGTAATATTGCAAAAAATGTGTTTTTAGGGGAAACTTTGAGCCCCCAATTACATCTCTTAGAACCAAATATGCCACGCTAAAAAATGGTGGCAAATATATTTCGGTGTTCTACATTGCTACCAAATTTTATAAAAATCGGAGAGATGAACATGGATTCCTTGTAAGCTGCCTAGGGTAGAAGTTTATTGGAACGGCCACTCATTAAAACAATTTGTGATGTACATCACATGTGTACCATATTCACTGGGGTTTGCCATTTGCCCTGTGATATGTACACGGCTACGTTGCTGTTCTAGTTATATTTTGAATAATTTTCAATGTTTCTTCTCTGGTACACATTTTTTTTGAGCACTGGAGTACGTCTCATTTTAAATACACTTCTTGAATAAAAATACTTCAATAAACATAATTGGCACTGGCCGGTTATCCAGTCGCTGAGAGGATAGCTTGCAAACAACCTCATCTAGTCTTGCCCTAAAACTATTTTTGTTTCAGAGGTATGTTTTTGAAGGTATCTCCGGAAGAAGCAATGCACTTTTCTTTCGATTTGCCCGCTCTTCATAGATCAATCGCGGCAACAGCTGGATGGATTGTAATATTCGTTTTTTCTGCTGTCGTTTGTGTAAAATGGCCGAAGGTGATACTCTACTATAATTTTACCATTTCGCCGATGTCACTTCCAGTTATGGCCAAAGTCATAATAATTGTGTTTTTCAGATATTATATGCATTAGTGATACAATTCTATATACTTGTGTTTATGTTAACTATGGGAACAATCTCGACCACTGGTGGTATGATAGGAGTGCGTACATTTTTTAAAGGCACCTGGGAAAGGATAGGATCTTTCTTGGTAATTGTATATTTAATGACATTCTATTTAAATTAATGCCATTTCAACACAGCATACATGAGATCAAATCTATACCAACTATTTTTGGCTAAGGTGTAAAGATGTAATTCGCCGAGTTCTGTTTAATTTTTTTTATTAAAACTTAAAGATATTCCATACCTTCTAGGCAATAATATACATACTTCTAACGTTGGGCATTAATTAGTATCTATGAATGTATGTATAACTGCCTGGTTTTTTTTTTATCATTTTTTTATTAAATTTTGCGTTAATACCATAGTTCTCATTTCATTCGTAACTCATATAAAAATCCATATTTATTTCCATTTGAATAATTGTTTTTTATTCAAGTAATTACGCATGTGGGCAGGCTCATCTGAATCTAGTCGCTAGTATTAAAAGCAAGGATTACCGTTGCTAATTGTTCTAGTGTCGCTTTGTAGCAACCCATTACGTTGTCGCAATTTTCTGAAGAACTATGCAACCAAATGTTCGTCGAGCATGGAAAACAATATTTTAGTTTATGCGAATCATTTGATTGGAGTTTAGGATAATGAAAAAAAATCTGTATTAGCAAAAGTTTTGTTTACACTGCATGTTTCGGTAAAGTAAATGCATTCTTGGTGTAATGGAAGCCAATATTGAAATACGAAATTGTAGACTAATTTTAATTATTAATAATAATAAATAGTAAAATAATAATTACTTCAAAGTTCTTAATTTTAGTTCCATATACTTTTGCGTTTTTCTGATAAGACTACCTTTCGAAATTGATTCGCTGTTTGTATTTTGATATATCTACACCTCGCTTTTGAAAATCTTAATACTACTATGTTTATTAGTAAACCCGTAGTTATCTATAATTCTTTATTCGTACTATTTTGGTCCAACGCACATGCCGGATTACAAATCGAAAAGATTATTTCCAAATATAATGTGCCCAAAAACACTTGTATTACGTATGTACTATTTATGCATACTTTCGACATTAATATTTACCACCATCATTGGTCGAGCCATTCGTTCGAGTGCTAAAAAATAGTGTCGGGAGCTGTACAGCGACGAGTTTATAAAACCATTTCTTCTGTAATTTATGTTAAAACAATCGATATGATATTGAAAATCATATAAAATGCAATTGGAAAATAATAATAAGAGTACTTTCTAATTCTATTTATTTACTATGCTATCTGCACCGGCCATTGCGAAGATACGTCCGATATCGTACCGGATCCTCTTAAAGAGCCATGGAGTCATGGCTCCTACAAATTACAAATTAATCATTAAAAAGCTTTTATTTTTTGTAAAAAATGCTTATAAATACACGTATACACGCACACATTTAAGTACAGAACGAAACGTTGCGATTCCCTTGATTTAATGCGACGAAACACGCTTTGTACTTATTTAAGTAGGCAAACAGCGAGCGGGAAGCCAAATCCCGATCGGCTCTGTTTTCAATTGATTGTCGGACTATACGCAAAAGCTACATTGAAGTGGGGCCAACCGTATCTTGGCCCGCTGCCTGTTAGTTGATCGAATCACGCGCTAGTTAGCATATGCATTTCTAGACGCGTCATCAGTATACGTTAGTACTCAGTACTCTAGGGGCGTCTCCCAATTAAAACGGTAGGGAAATCTAAAGCAAGCGTGTGAGTCAGACGGCTATCGAAGATCGGCTATTGGAAGTAGAAACATATGTAGATGGTCGTGGCGTATAGACTTTAGTTTGGGCCCCGCAATAAAAATTGTGTTCAAGAATATTTAATATTTATTAATTATAGTAATAAAGTGTGGTACTATTCTAGAATGACATCGCGCGCAAATTAATAACTACAGTATTTCAAAATGAACTACCATTCATATTTTTCTTACGGTAAATTCTGAAAATGAAATAATAAATATAATGTTTTAAGTAAAAAGACAAGTCATTTGCGTAAGTAAACAAACAAAGAATATAAAAATTGCATTCCCCATTCTTCCTAAGAAATACGTCCGCTTGCGCTTAGCATATCCATTAGATTTTACTCGACGATCTACGCTTAAATAACTCATGTGTTCTGTGTCGTGTTATGTTTTCGTCGATATAAAATCACAAAAAGATCTGAATAGTTTTGCGTTAGTTAGGTGGGGGAATATGAACAAGTGGCCTGTGAACGCGCAGTTAAAAGCTAAATATATGTAATTCCGAAGGAAATACGTTAGTATTTATATTTAGTGACATAAGTATTCCCGATAAGAACTTAATGTATTTTTCATTTTAAAATTGCTTTTAATTTGTCTACATTCATTTTTTTGCGTTGGTATTATTTTAGTTAGAAATAAACGAGGTAGTAAATTACTGCAAGTTAAGCAAAATTAAAATGGGGCGGGGAGAGTTAACTTCGAGATTGGATCCATTACTCAATGTTGTCACGAGCCGCCACTGCGATAAGCAATGTCCGGTCAGTAAATTTAATTTAATACCAAGTTTGCATTAACATCTTTTGGCTTTGTTTAATGTTTAACCTCGTTGACTATTATGGGATTATGAAAAATACAGTTCGATGAATTAGGCTGATTAATCTCGTATTAAATAAATAAATACAATTAGGAAGTACTCTTATTATTATCTTCCAATTCATACTTTACCTAATTATGGACATTCAGACAAATAAAATATAATTCTTTCCTAAATTTGTAATATAAAAACATGGTTACAATAATTGTAACAAGACTGACATTTACTTAATTATTAAGTAAATGTCAGTGAAATAAATTAATGAAAACTAAGAAATAGACTTAAATGTATGAAATTTGAAGATATTTCGGCAGTTGACAATTGTAAAACTATATTATATATATTAAAATGCTAGTTATATATATTTTTTAAAAATACTGTAAGCTGTTTTAAATGTTTATTCTAAATATATTCAAATTACAGATCAAACAACATTTTACATACTATACAGGATCTATTAGTGGAAGAAATTTATTTTTCCTATTTCAATGGATTTATGTATCCATATTGTGACATAATTTGTATTTTAGATTATATAAGCAATATAGCACAATAATGTATACTTTTGTCACTTCAAACTCAAGTTAACTTTCTTTTTAAATTTTCTAAAATAAGTGGAGTGGAGGCACTTCAACAACTTCCATTTTATATGGAAAGGTTTCTTTAAATAGCAAATCCTCAAAACCACAGGTTTTTTTATTATTTAAAAATTTAATAACTAATTTTTTTGTTGCGTAAAATTTTATTGACACAATTATTCAGTGATGATCAACACTGTTTGCCTTCACTTCTTTTATGTTTTAAAAACTAACTTCCGAGAATATATACAGGATACAGCGTCCTGAATGTATACTCCTGTCTCCGATTGCTCATTTGTTATTGAAGTGAGCCATTTCACTGAAACATCTAGTGAAACTGGACAGTAAGGAGTACGTCTAAAAATTATTTCAAATTATGCTAGGTCTTGTAAAAACTATCCACATAATCACATGACATTTTTTTTTAATGAAACACACTGTATTTATTTTACCTTTTAAGCAGTAGTTCTAGAATATTCAGCTACAATAGAACTAGCACGGGATTTCAAAATTGGTGGGTCTCATCGGAGCCTTTCTGTTCCGATCATCGGCACATGCAATTTGAAATTTTAGTAGGGAAATTTGTTCAATCGAGTTAAAATATCCAGCAGCTGAGACCAATATCGACAAGCTCTAACGGAGCTTATAAAGAAGGAGATTAAAAGAGCCAGAAGAGAGTCATGGAGGAAGTTCTGTCGGAGATTATCATATACATTTGATACAGCAAGAATGCACAAAGTACTCTCAAGATATCCGCACACTAATGGTACAACACGCTCATACTTATACTGAATATGTAACTTTTTGGAAGTTCCTGCCCTAGAACATCTGAAAACAATTTTATTTAGCAAGACACCTTATGGGCCGGAGTTTATTAGATAAACTTTAAGATTGTACATCAGTTCAATATACTCTATGGTCTCAGAGGGCGGGACGATTAATTGAACCACGCCGATGCTATCTATTACTAATCACTAAGGACTAGTTTCATTATCTATTTAAGTGCAACGTCTTAAATCAATACCAAATGAGTAATCGGAAACTATTCATTGAAAATACTTTGATTTTCATGGTTATTGAATTACAGGGATGGTCTAGGAGCATTATATGGTGATAAGGCAATTAGGCTTGGCTCAATGTTTTATTATACTTAATGCATCTAGATTAAAGCCGAAAAGCGGTAATGTTGCAATATTAACTGTTGGATTTTGTGCACTAAGCTTCGTAAGCAACTTATTTTGCGTGGTTTTCTTTCATACTTGCATCGGCATGTTAGCAAGGAAAGGTAATTGGAAGCTTACGGGTGATATAAGGTATGGCATTGAACACGACCGTGGCAGATTATTTGTACTAATTCCGCAAAGTCTAGGCTATTTAAGTAATCAATGCTGCATGCTGATAGTGATATTGGTAATTTAATGTTTTATGTTTTTAGCTGTGCCGCAAATATGGTCTTTGCAATATTTCGTCTGTTTAATATCTATAATGGTAGCGAACGAAGTAACCAGGATACATACATTACACAGTAGTATTGCCGACATATTTCCCAGTATAAAGAAGTATCAAAATTACATGATACTAGGTTACTGTTGCTCTGCTTGCATAACAGGAATCTCTGTCCTTGGCGAAGTATAGCGTTAAATTCTTGTTCATTTAATTCAAAGTGTATAATTCACTCTCTTTAGAGTAATTTCCTGATTGCTGATAGTTTTGAAGAATGGACGTTATCCATACTCGAAATAGTTAATGTTTCCTTCTTATCGATTTTGGTTTTCTGGATTTATGGCGTACGTAGACTAGGGGACGATATTTGTTTCACCTCAAGCGCCCAACCGACAAAATTCTGGCAAATCACTTGGTACCTGATGCCGTTCGTGACTTGCGTATGTGTTAATATAATAAAAAGATGTTCACGCGAAAACTGATCAGCGTTCTTAGGCGCTTTCTCTGTCAGTTACGTTTTACAATTTTTTAAATATTAATTATAATTATCTATACTAGCTTAACATAATGATATGGTGCGTTATGCATTGCAACAACGCAATTTGGTAGTTGAACATTTCTCATCCATTCTGTAAATACTTCACTATTCATTTCTTCATGGAAATTTAAAGTTTTTTTTTTTTTTGAATTCAAACCAGAGCAATCCGCTTTTAACAAAGTCATCGCCCGTGCCGACATATGGCATCATAAACCGACTTTTTAGCTCGGTTGTTATTCCTTGTCTTGCTAAAAGAATGGTTGCATTTTTCTATATATGTTGTTTAGTGTGTTCTCCATTAACCCAAGTCTCATCTAAATGATATACTTTCCTAACCTATGTACAAAACTTCCTAATATTTGTTAGGTAGCGACATCTCCATAAAGTAATGTTCAATGGTAATGTCTTGCCGTTCCATTAATACATTATTTCGACTCCATTTCTCTCACTTAAATCCCAATGTCTTTAAAATTTTCCATAGCGTTGTCCGTTGTAGTTCTGCCAAGATGCCATCTGCACTTAAAATCTGTAAAATGTTTGATAAAATAATTTTGTTACAAAATAAAAATTATGTCTACATTTTAGTGCATGTTGGCAATTTATTTGTTTAAAGGTTTGCAGGTCGTTGTTCGATTACCAAAATTTTACCAAAAGTTTAATGATACCAAAGCTGAATGAAGAATTTTGTATACAAGGTATCACATCATTTAAGAAAAAAATATGCACACCCTCCATATCATGAACCACAGAAAATTGTAATTGACATTAAAAAACTGGAGAAAAATTGTTGAAGCAGTTATTCTTTTCTTTTTTAATAATTCAAAGAGAAAGCTCGTAGAGAAGTAGTCAGTTTTCATGTAAACGCCTCCTGTATACATACCCACATTTTTTAAACGCACTTACTTTTTACTTGTATTTAGTTTTGCGTATATCAAGAGTACGTTTTTCATATGGGCAGGCTGGCGGCTACATCTTCTAAGAAATTCTGGTACAACATATCTTTTATAGTCTGTGTTTCCTCCATTCCTATTTTTGTGTTCATTGAGATTTTCAAGCATATGAGGTCTCGAGTAAGTACAGTATAAGGAATGAACCATTTCTGTGTAGAATAACCTCCATTCGTTGTAGAACCTAACTGGTTTATTTCGGCCCACATATATGTGGGGTCCGCCAGATCCTGAAGAGAGACATAGGAGAGCATGCTTTAATCCCAGAAAAGAAACAAAATATCAGTCGAATATCATTGTTTGTAACCACAATTGTCTTCTGAATAGTAAGGTAAAAATTTATGCTTTTTATACGGGCATATAACAATGTTATAACAAAACAATAAGTCCAGCCAGTTTCCGTAGTCGGCCAAGTTGAAAAAAATATTCCAAAATAAGACAAGTGAAACATTATATTTATGATACGATGAATGGGAGTATTAAGTTATTAAACTCTAAATATTTGCGAAGATTTTGCTAATGTAGTCAATTTAAACCTACAATTTTGTTTCAATCGAAACTTGTTAATATAGGTTGATTTTTAAGCTGCTGAAATTGCGCTTAATAAAAAAAAATATATGATACGCACTGTATGTTTCCATAGCCAGCCACCTTTCCCGTCAAGTATTACCACACGAAAAAAACCAATTTTTTCAGGACAACAAAATAATTTCAAACAAATTTTATTATGAAAATTTAATTTATTCAACAAAATATTTCGTTATTTCAATATACGAAATAAAGGGTAAGTGAACAAATAATTTGGTTGAATTAACCAAATATTTGTTTCCCATATTTATCTCATTTTTTAGTTAACTTAAACAAAATTTGGTATTATCAAATAAATCGTTTTTTCAGTGCAGTTGACTTCTACTTCTAACCTAAAAATAGTCTTATTTTGCTAGCGGGTGTTAAAGTGTGGTGGATTCATCAGTGGCTATAAATTGGTAAGAAAAGCCTATATTACTAGCCTAAGGTGCATGCATTTTACAAAGAGCCAATAGAACCTATGATTTAGAAATATAATTTCAAAAGTTTTTACATCTAAATAAATGCACTTTAAAATATCGTTTGACACGTAATTCCGCCTCCTAAAGAGATTAAATGCTTTTATGGTGGCTGGAAACAGAATATGGACAAATTATTAAAATCCAGACGTCAGCCAGATGACCGGAAAAGAAAAGATTTTAAACCTTATTCAGCCTGGTTATAAAGTTCATTGTCTACAGCAGTTCCATTTTCCACAATTAAAAAATTGTTTTTGAAGTTAGTCGGTAGGTTAAAGGCACCAGTGAATGAACGCTGTTTGTAATTGTGGCAATTTTGGTAAATAGGTTAATCTAGAAATGTTGTCCTTTACGGCAACTGAATATATGACTAATTATTATTAATGATTAATCAAATTTTTGTGATAATTTATTCTAGTTTTAAAATTTCTACATGCATTACCGGTAAAGGTGATGAAATAATAATAAATTTTTTTATTACGATGAAATTAAATAAATGAACTCCAGGCTTTTGTTACAACCAATGAGGTTAATAAATTTAAAGATGTTATTTAATAGTTTAGTCCATTCAGACCTTAATGTTTATTCATTGGAATTCATTTGCTGCAAACTTCTCCTAAACCCCTCACCACAAACTGCACTAAACTGGACGTACGTTTCAATAGCAAAGCTATCATCATCAGCAGAAACACTGAACTAAATAACTACACTAAAACTACCCTAATTTATACCTAAAAAAGGTCAAGGTACATTAATCAAAGCTATCATCATCAGCAGAAACACTGAACTAAATAACTACACTAAAACTACCCTAATTTATACCTAAAAAAGGTCAAGGTACATTAATCACGGTCATGGCTGACTGCCGTTAATTGCCGGAATTCATTTATTGCAGTTTTTGCATTTTTTTATATATAATTAGTTGAATTACAAACAAGTAGTCGCTTTTATCAAAATTACACTTTTACATTTTAAAACATCTAAGCATCAAAGGCAATAAGATATAAAAGTGTATATTGTTATCATCGTAATCTAATTATAATTAATATAATTTTCAATCGAATACACTAAATGTTCATTCGCTGATGTATTCACCTTATATGTAAATAAATGTTATATTACTGTAATCTTCAAGTAGGCTTTAATTAACCAGATGCAGTCGATTTTAATAAATGTATCACAAACGCTCTTGAACATTAACATGCAAGTAGCAACTTAACAGAATAGCGTTTTGCAAAAACTGACGTCTTTTTAACAACATCAAAAGGCAAATTAATATTACCCAAAGAATTAAGAATATAGATGATGTTCTGCACCAGGTCAATATGATAAAACAGATATATTTAGCTATGACTGAGTCCAAAACATTCGCGATTTTATCCACCAGAACTGTTCAGCTTGCTGCAGAAGAACTTTCATATCCCAATATTCCCATGCATGTCTTAGTATTTCCACCAATCAATGGATATACGGGTGTCCCATCGAACTGGGTCACTAGATTTTACAGCCATAATATTTCAAATATTGTTTACTTACTAGACCAGGCACTTTTTGTTGTTGTGGGAGCCGTCTGACATGGAATCTCCAGAAACACCACAGCCTCTTGGCTTTTTGTATTAGACTAAGTATTAAGTGATATAGACAGATGACATATAAACTGTTCACAGTCTTCGAAAATGTCCAATATAAATGTCCTTTCAGAATACATTAATAGCTTCCATTTTTTTTAATTTGACTTATTTTCGATGTATTTAATAAGCAGGTGAACATACTAATGTGTAAGTATAATAAGTTAGTAGGGTATTATATGCCGGTTCTGGACCACCAACTTATGAACCACTATAATTTAGTTTTATTCCCCTCTTTTAGAGGTCAAAACTACTTCTAGAGCTTAATAATTTAACAGTCCATAAACGGTACAAAAATTTGCGTTAAAACCTCAATAATTCTCTTGAAAATGCATAAAAAATATATATTTTTTTAAATATTTCTGCTGAATTTTATCTACAAATTTACAATCACAATCTTGTTGGTTCACAAGTTAAAATTGCAAAAAAACTGAATTTATTTAATCGCTACCAAATTGAAAACGAATATAAACAACCATATTCTCTGTTAATTTCGCACAATTATCTTAAAAAAACATACCTAATTATTAGCATATCCCCAGGTTCACATCTAAAAATTATATAAAAAATTGGCATTATTTAATCGCCACCAATTTGTGAACAAATATAAATAGCTACATTTACAGATTTTACTTAAATTTTAAACTAATATTTACATTTTTGTCATTTAGCTAGTATAGTACATCCAGAAAGCACCATAAAAATGAACGTAAACATAAAACATAGTAATTCTAGTAATATAATGTCTAACGTCAAAAAATATAAGTATGTATCAACAATCAAAATTTTTTATAAAAAATATTCAACAGTAGAAAATAAATTAGCTACATAATCATTTTAAATATAAATAAAGTGGAATGGATTCTGATAAGAGATATTTGAATGAAATTAAATTATTTAATAATGCTTCAATGAAGTGCATAAATTCATATAACACATATCCTAAGCTAACAATAAATAAAATTCTATTCATTACAAACTTATCAAAATTTGAAAACGTTCTAACAAATTCATTTGACTATGTAGTATTTCTAAAGAATAAGAAATATGAAATCAATAAAAATCATATGGGTAAAATGGATATTTGTTTAATTACATAATTAGATATCAAATGATAGAAAAAGGGAAATTCTTTCCAATAAAAGTAATTGTTGATAAATATAACAATCTTGTTCCATACAATGATAAACATTAAATTTTAAAAATTGTTGTTTATGTAAACTATATACCTAAATTATAAAAACCAATTTTATAGTTCATTAGTTGTTCATCCCGCGGCTTCACATTAAAATACAAATTCTAGACCAAATTTTATAAACTACAATTTGAATGTATATTTTTTTATACACCGTATTATATTAATTCAAAAATGTATGTTGAACCAGACATTTGACATATTGCATAATCCTGGTATATAAAATGCTCATATTAGCTTCTCATCACCCATACTTATAGCTAATGAGTCAATATTTTAATCATCTTAATAATTCCTTATAAGATAATAAGAATCAATAGTAATTTGCTATTTGTATGTTAAATATTTTAATATATAAAATTAATAATTATAAAAACATATTATAAAACTATATTTGTGTATTAATCAGTATTGTAAACAATCTTTGCCAACTAATTACATGTATTGCCCTTAATCATATTTGTAAAAGTAGGAATGTATAAAAACCGTAAGAATACGCATATTCAATTATTATTAGTTTTGAGTTTAGACTATAAACGTTGTTTTCGATTTATTTCACTAGCTTGTGATAAAAACAATCACTTTTTATATTTTAAATTTTTGTGCTCACAAAAGCTATGGAAAAATACGAAACATATAGAAAATATAAACTTCGTAAGGCCTGCACACACAACATGAACGAGATGCATTTTCTAAATGTTTGTGCTGCGATAAATATTGGGACGTTGAAAATGCCAACATAACAAAGAACAGAATATTCTTGCGATATCGCAATTAGATAGCCCAGAATTTTTAATGCGCATAAATTTAGCCAGTGCAGATACCACGATCCCAAACGAAGTAGTAATCACAAAGAACAATCAGAGTGTAAGAATACTATTTCATAATGATCAAGAACGATCATTTTTTTTAAACGAAATTGAAAGGTATGTATTAATAAGTATTATATTAGAGCTTAGTATGAAATAACCTATTTCAGGGGAGAAACAAGTAGTACGTAGTAGTCTACGTAATGTTTAATAACAAAAGAAACAATGCATTAAGTTTACATTTTATAAGAATATTACTTTTCATTTTATAATAATGATAAATGAAATTTACAATTAAAAAAGGCTCGTCAATACTTGTAGAAGATGAAACAAATATAATAACGGACGAGAAATAAAAAGCGGATATCTACAATTCTTAATTCCTATTATTAGCGGCAGCTGCAGCACCAATATCGGCAAATATACTAAACAAAGTTGTTGATGTAGCAGATGATAAAATGAAAGGTAAGTCACTAACATTAGAAATTGTTGCATGGTCAATCTCCAGTCCCTTTAAAAAAAAACACATATTTACATTTATTGGAAAGAATTTCTCTTTTTTATCATTTGATATCTAATTATGATATTAAACAAAATATCCATTTTATCCACATGGTTTTTATTGGCTTCATATTTCTTATTCTTTACAAATACTTTTACATTACAGTCAAATGAATTTGTTAGAATGTTTTCAAATTTTGATAAGTTTGTAATGAATAGAATTTTATTTATTGGTAGCTTAGGTAATGTGTTATATGAATTATGTACAGTCTACGGCTATTTAAATGAGAATTCCAAGAAAAGTCGGTCGGCAACCGTTTTAGCGCGTCTGTATTTAAAGTTGCCAGTGCTCTGTATGCCGAGTGATATCTAATTTCATGAAATTGTTAGTAGTTTATTAAAATGGGAGAGTACATTACTGTGAAGAAATACTTAGGGTAATTTGTAATATTATATACGTATTACATGTTGTTGTCGGCTAATTGTTGTTTTCATCGGTTCGTATTGCTTTCTGAATATGTGGAGGTTTGCAACTTTTAAAAAGCATCTCGCCTAACGGACGCGTTCTTTCGTGCATAGAAGGATGTTTGTCGTAGGCGATTTTCTTATTGATGTTTATAGCTTTGTTTGTTTGTGTGCTAGGAGCAGTATCTACTGACGTCAACAGAGTAACTTGAGAGCGTCTCAGAGTTGGATTTAAAGATTGTACAAACAAATGCGCTCGATTGCAATATAACCTTAATTTTATTAGTTACTATTGTCAGATTGTCACAGCTATTATGAATAGGAAAAGTAAAAGTAATATTTCAAATTAATAAATCTAGACTACAATAAAAATGCACCATATACTAGTATTTATGTACCTACCAAGTAAAGTTTTTAAAATATAATGATCGTTCTTTACATCAATCACATTGGTATCATTATATTATCTATTTCGTGCATATTTGATGCAGTTATAAATCAGATTACATTTACAAACGACAGTGTACAACACAGTGTTAGTGCGAGTAGGTTATGTTGCACAAATTGCTCGTAATTGCTCGGACGCCGGACCGCGAGCAGAAAGAGCAACCTCTTTGTGATCTGGATTTGCTTGCTCTAAACAAACAAACACGCACAAATCATGCTCTAAAATACAAACAAACGCGTAAAATTCCTTGGATCTGCTTAGATCAGACAAACAAACAAACAAACCTTATGTGTTAGACGAATTGCTGCCATGGAATACACACGGCCTTGTATGGTATTTCGAGAGTAGTAGACAATTTAATTTACTGTTTACCCTGCATAGTATGAATGTCATGTGTTTTAGAGAAAACTAAATTTTGATCATTAGGGTGGTGTTTATGTATTTTTTTATATTAATTTTAGATGAACTGAAGTGACAACTGCTTCTCTGGTGTCCCGTTGTTTATAAATTAAGCATTTTTATTTTTGCCTTTCACAGTGTCTTTCTACATATGTAGAAGGACACTGCGTGTTGTTGAGAGGTTGTAGGTACAGAACCACGTAAGGTAAAGTCAGGTAAGTTTGTAGTAAAAATTGCATAGTGTGAAGAAAATGTAACAATGTTCACATAATCAGGCATTTTGATAAATTTTACACATAGAAGTACGTGATGTATGCGCAGTTGTAAGCCTTCAATAGATAGGCTTTTTTTAATTATCAACGGTTTACTAGAAAAAAAAAGAAATTTTAAACAGTGTCAATACTACTCGTACTAAATCGTTCCGCATTTTATATATTAATAGCATTATCCTTTAGTTCGGCCAAGTGTGTAGTACTATACTGATGCCTTTTTAATAAGGTATGATAAATTTACAAGATATCTAAGTTATTACACGTTAGTAGATGTGAATTTTTATTTGTAAAACTAGTATGAAGTTTAGTACATTAGTAATGTAACAGAGGACATCCTCATTTTAATTTTAAAAATAAATATAGCCAATCTACACACTTGCCCTGGTTACACACTTACCTGACTTTACCTTATTACTTTTCTACGTGGAATAGTCTACATTGTTTGTAGTTCAGGTAACCACTAAAATTGTGTTTTTCTCCAATGATAAAGTATTTAAAATGTTAATCTTAGATAATATTTTCGAATAGGGTAAAAACGAAATACAAATCAAAAAAAGCTGTTTATAAAATATAGATAATGT
Organism: Protaetia brevitarsis; assembly: GCA_004143645.1. Taxonomy (NCBI): domain Eukaryota; kingdom Metazoa; phylum Arthropoda; class Insecta; order Coleoptera; family Scarabaeidae; genus Protaetia; species Protaetia brevitarsis. Next base: position 42,472 of record RXPK01001195.1, read on the forward strand.
GGAGTGAAAATAAAATAAAGAAAATTCAAGTACTAATATTAAAATAAAAAAGCAATTTCCTGCCCTCCAATGAGGAAAATGGAAAAGAAATATATATGCGGTACCTATAATTTTGTAAATTCGATGTTCCGACGTTACAAGTGGGTTATTAGCAATGGAGGTTATTGCCAATAACCAGCCCTAACGTTCGAGCATTGGAATTCACAAAATTCAGGCAAAAGTTATTAGTCAACTCTTGTTCCGTGTCGGTGATTGAATGCTTTGAGTGTTCACCTTTGACCCCTTTGGGATTCCAGTGACACCAGATGGGTTTCCAATTATGAATCAAAACAACGAAAAATCAGAATACTGCGCCTTCTTTGCACACATACCTAACTTACGTGATACTGTTTATTAATTTTCTAAAAAAATAATCAATATTTTTAATACTTCTCCTTCTTTAACCAAACAACGGACCACTTTAACCATATCACTTACCGCGAAATCAAGCAACATGACTATTATAATGAATATAAACGTTGGCCTGAGGGCCTGTACGCATGTATTTATAGTTCAAAATAAAATTATTTCCTTTTACTGAAATAATAGCTGTAAATAATTTTATGTAGGTATAATAATTATTTTCATTTATCACAAGTATTAAAGAGAAGTAAATAACGGAGGAAAATTACATAGGTTGTTAAATAGGAATACCGCAGAAACTATCACTATAAATGACTGTCTTTCGGGATCATTGGACCCTCTCGTCATATTGTCCCGAAATTAATAATCTATCTGTTTCTCTCATTTACCATGGCATAACGCAGGGAAACATACATCTCACGTCGTTGCATCCCTTACATAACAAAGTCGTACACTATTTCTTTACATGGTCACAGAGTTGACATTAATACGTTTCTATACATATCGCGCAGCATGTTTTCATAAGCTGTGTTGAGTGATGTGGATGATCCCGCACAAGTAAATGAGAACGAACTTACTAAGGACGATAATAGTGCCTAATATGTAAGTATACCAATATTTAAATGCACAACAAATGGAGATACTTAATAACAATAAAAATAATATTGAGAATACCCCTAATAATTAAAAATGATGATTGGAAATTTTTTTGAGTTAGATAGGACGAGGGTATCCTATTTCAAGTTTTCTGAAAGATAAGATTTTAAAGATCACAAAGTCAACATATATTAATCACGAAGTATACACAAACTTTCAATATAAAAAAAATTCTTAATTTATATAATAATAAATAAATTTGTATATCACTGTATTATAATTGTTTTGTTTTTGGCTTATACATATGTGCCAGCAATGTATATATTTTCTAATATTCTTCTGCTCCTCGTTATACTTCTCCGATTCCGAACTTTGTCTCTTGGTAAAATTCGTATTATCCCGAATATTCAGGTAATAATACGGACCAGTGACCACTGATCATAACGTTTGCACTACTTTGCTCTTAAAAAATTATGTAATTACAGCATTATATATTACAATAATTATTTTTTATATTAATTTCATTATTTTCATATAATAATATAGCCTTCTAATGTAAAAAAAAATACTAACTACTTCATTAAATTAGGTATCACTCGGTATACAGAGCACTTTAAATACAAACACGCCAAAGGGATTCCGGACCGATTTTCCCTGGAATTCTCATTTAAAAAGCCGCAGACTGTACTTCATTGGATCAATTATGGTCATTTAATTTCCTTCAAATATCTCTTATCAGAATCCATTCCAATTTATTTACATTTAAAATAATTATGTAACTAATTTATTTTCTACGGTTGAATATTTTTTATCAAAAATTTTGATTATTGATACATACTTATATTTTTTGACGTTAGGCATTATATTATTATTTCATGTTTACGTTCATTTTTTATGGTGCTTTCTGGATGTAATACACTAGCTATATGATGAAAATGTGAATTTAGTAAGTAAAATCTGTAAATGTAGCTATTTATATTTGTTCACAAATTGGTGGCGATTAAATAATGCCAATTTTTTATATAATTTTTAGCTGTGAACGAGGGGATATACTAATAATTATGTATGTTTTTATAAGATAATTGTGCTAAATTAACAGAGAATATGGGTGTTTATATTCGTTCACATTTTGGTGGCGATTAAATAAATTCGGGTTTTTATGCAATTTTAACTTGTGAACGAGCAAGATTGCAGAAATACTTAAAAAATATAGCCATTTTGAATGTATTTTCAAGAGAATTTTTGAGGTTTTAACATAAAATTTTCTACCGTTTATGAACTGTTAAATATTTATCAACAATTACTTTTATTGGAAAGAATTTCTCTTTTTTATCATTTGATATCTAAATCAAATATCCATTTTACCCGTATGATTTTTATTGATTTCATATTTCTTATTCTTTACAAATACTATATAGTCAAATGAATTTGTTAGAACGTTTTCAAATTTTGATAAGTTTGTAATGAATAGAATTTTATTTATTATTAGCTTAGGTAATGTGTTATATGAATTTATGTACTTTATTAGAGCATTATTAAGTAATTTAATTTTATTCAAATATTTCTTATCAGAATCGATTCCAATTTATTTTCTACTGTTGAATATTTTTTTATCAAAAAATATATATTTCATGTTTACGTTCATTTTTATGATGCTTTCTGGATGTAATATATTAGCTATATGACAAAAATGTAAATATTAGTATAAAATTTGAGCAAAATCTGTAAATGTAGCTATTTATATTTGTTCACAAATTGGTGGCGATTAAATAATGCCGTTTTTTATATAATTTTTAGATGTGAACCTGAATATGCTAATAATTAGGTAATAATTAAGAGGGGAATAAAGCTAAATTATGGTGGTTCACAAATTGGCGGTCCAGAACCGGCATATAATATACTACTGAAGTTCATAGAGTGATGTCAAAAATCACCAGGACGAAGACCAGTCTTTCGCAGACTAATAGATATTTGCATAAAATGTGCCCTCGCAGTAGTCCCAGTTTACATAGTGTGCCACTGCGATAGCCTGGCGAGGCTAAGGTTACAAGTACTGGGAGAAGATAATCCCACAGCTAATAATAGTGCAGCTGTCAATGATAATAGGTCCATATGACCACCCCAACCCTAATCTAGTCTAATAATAGGGCCATTGTCTGTATTGTAATGCGCGTTTTTTATGCTATTTTTTCCTATGTCGCATTAATTTACCTTCACTTATTATTTTAAATAGGATCTTTTTCCACGCGAGAATTTTGATAATATTTCAAGTTGTGTTATGCATAATTGCTCTATGCAAAAATCTATAACTGAAACGTCAAATGTGAGATATCAAAGTAGAAGCAGTACAAAATGGAACCTTATCATAGGGTTGCAAAAAATGCCCTGAAATAGCAAAAAAAATTTTTTATTGAAATAAACTACTTGATGATAGAATACTTTTCTTATGTTACAGGTTTTTAAAAATCTGATTGATCCAGAAGCTCGAGCTACGGACAAATACTTGCGCCAACTGAGAAGAAGCCAATAATTATACTTAGTATTTATCTTTATTTTAATAGTATCTGAGAAGTTGGTAGGCTATTGTATGCTTTCTTAATATTTTTCACCTTGTATTAAACTGCCAACTTTCGCTTTGGTGGAGATATTTTAATATCTGAAAGAGGCGTCCCCACTTTGAAATATATTATTCGGCAAAATAATTTTTAAAGTTGTATCGTTTTCGCTAAAATTTGTATTGTATAGTCGACATCAAAATAATATAAAAGGGCAAAGATAAAATGTGATGTTATTATTTCATATTTAATCCGAAGAAAAGCTATGTTTCGTAAGCTATACAAATCTAATTTCGCTAATCACTATTTACATTATTGATTCCCAAGGTTATTTTATGATTAAACGTAATATCAATCTACCACAGAAACAAATTATTTCCGCTTTATTTAATTGAAATAAAAACTGCTGTGAACGTTTAATAATAGTTACTTGCTACAGCCGATTTGAAGTCAAAAAAAGAAAGAAATCGGGTGATATTTCGTAATTTATTACGATAGCAATCACTGGAGTTTTACTTTAAATAAAGTGAAAGTGTCCTGAATTGGATATTCACAATGAATGGTTTATGGAAATAAATAAATCAATGTTTTCCAATGACATTTTATTATAACAAAAGTATACGTAGGTATATATAAAAAAAAATGTACAAAAATTAAACTATCGCAAGCAACGAGAAGTTGTTTTGTCAGGGCAGCATTACGAGTTAAACATTAAATTTAATTAGAAATGCTTTTCTAATTTATGTTAACATAAAATAAACGGGTTTTTGTTTGGATATACTTGCTAGTTTACTTCTTTGGAAATATACGCATATATTGTAGAAGTATATGTTATGAAGCTACCAAAAAATCGTTATATCCTTTTTTGTTATTATGGAAGTAAAAATACTGGTATGAATTAAAATCTATCTAAAATTACATATTTTTGAAGCAGTTTCTAATTGGCACTGGTATTTCACACGAACTTCTTGTAACTAACCTAATTATTATATCTTAAGAATTATTTAAACATATCAAAGCCGTATCTATATATGTACATACATAACATATTCGATTTATTGCATTATCCTTCATAATAACCTCTATACCTTCTTCTATATGGAGTTTCGCGAATTGGCACAAATCTGGTTCCTTTCCCTAATTGTTCTCTTGATTCTACATTTGCCACCCTCCTTTGTTGTGGTCTACGGACGTTCTTTTCTGGTCTTTTTGGCCCTGCGTCTATCGTTCGTGCTCCATACACAACTTGTTGTTGCTTGGGTTGTTCAGGATATGAATTTCGTGGTTCTTCTTTTTTTGGAGGTGGTCGTCGTTCTCGGCTTTCATCCTCTTCTTCGCTTTCGCTGTCATCTTCATCACTATTGTCTTCATTGAAGATATGTTTGGCAGCGTCAAAAGTGGGCCGGTAGTTCCTTTTATCAAATTCAGTGTTTACCGGACGGTTATAACTGTATTTCGGGCGATAATCCTTTTCTTCGCCACTCTCATCCTCGTCGCTTTCTTCGTCCTCATCACTTTCTTCGCCTTCTTCTTCCTCTTCGCTTTCGTCATCATCTTCTTCTTCCTTCACAGATTTACTCTCAGCCCGCTCTCTGGATTCTTCGTCTTCTTTACTGCTATCTTTTTCCTTAGCTGGCAGAGGAGCCGCTTGTAAAGGTGAAGGTAAAGGCTTTGGAACAAACCCTGATGGTTTATTCAGCGGCACTAAATTATTTTGTTGTCGGTGGTTAGTTTTATCCCCAGCAGCTACTGCTCTAAAGTTATAAGGTAAATTTGGAGGTGTAGTTTGCTGAAGTAATTTCTGCCCAGCAGGAATAACATTCGGATTTTGAATATTCTGTTTGAATAATTGTGGGCCGCGAACGTTTACATTTTGGCTGTTCGCGACGTAAGGTTTGAATCCGTTCTGGGCGTTGTAAGGTTTAAGCGGTTGTTGTGGTCTTATAGGAGCTGTAAATTGCGGATGTATAGGCCTAGTTATCGGTGGTGCATTCTGATTCTCTTGTTTCGGCAGGTGATCTTTAAGTTGTTGCACGAAAACGCTAGCAAAGGGATCGTAGTCTCTGTGAGTTATCTCCACGCTATGCTGAACAGGATAAGCGTGCGCCCCTGAAGGGACCAACACGTAATCAGCGACTTGATAACTCGCCTGAACTGGAATGTTGGTAGATAGCGCTGTAGGGATACTGGGATGGGGTTTACTTACTGATTTCTGGTTATTAAAATTTTGTTTGTTATTCGGCGTTAATGTTTGCGTTGTGGAGAGTGGGTAAGGTAAATTAGAAGGCTGAGGAGTGAAACCGTATTGATTGAATGGTTGACTTGTTGAGATTGGCTCAATTATATTCGTAGTGAAGTCATATAGTTTGGGAGGAGCGAGAAGATGTTGTCCATAACCTTTTGATATGCTCAAAAAAAGAACCAATAGCGCCTGCAATAGAAAAAGAGAGACTTAAGTGAACGTTAAAGAGAACGTGTGATTTCGAGCATGGAGTATTGTGAAATGACACGAACATAATGTCAATGCTATTACCATATAATTTTCATGGCTACTACTTCTGTGACGTAGGTGTTATTTCATTATCATAATGCTACTACATATTAATGTATTTTAGTTAAGTTGAGAGACTATGTACCTACACATATTTTTCTTTATATTTTAATTCAGCAAAAGAATTCAATTCATATAAAGATGTTTATGAAGTTGCCTAAAAACAGTTAAAAGCAATGATTGTTTGGAAGAAATACGCAAAGATGCAAAATTATTTGCTTACCTCATTTATTAAATATATAATATATAAAATTTGGAGGAACTAATATTTATTCCTAATTACTTTCGATCAGATGATCAGCAGTTGTAGCTGTTAGAATATTCAGATATTTTACATCATCCCATATCACACATCCAATTTGATAAGGGCACAAGTGCAAATATTAAAATTTTATCGGAGAACAGGTTAAAGAGTAGTAAAAAATATTACATTTTTTTTTACAATTTTCAACTATGGCACAACCATGAAGCTTAAAGGGTATTTTAGTTTGTTACTAATTCAAATACGATATATTGTGCGATTCTATGTAATTGGTGCATCTAACATACTTTTGTGCCGTCCATTGGACTGGAGGTGCAATATATTAGTAAAGAATATTGTGCCAGTAGTTTGCAAGAAAGTATATAAGAAATCGGAGGTGAACAGGTTCAAAATCTACTTTAGCAAAAAAAAAATAGGGTTTAATGCTTTAAGAAAATAGAGTAATACAGGTAAATTATTGTTTTAGTTAGTTTTGATCACCAAAACAATGTAACATTCTGTTACTTACCGAAATTTAGTATAAAGCAAATAAATATGCATAGAATAAGTGAAAAATGTAGTTAGAAGAAAATGTCTTGCAAGGAATAGATAGTGAAGCTTCAAAAATGGTCTACCAAGTTATATTTTCAATGCATCAGAGTTTGCATTTAGTATAAATTTTTTACTTGAAGTTTCATTTCAAATAAATCATCATCATTTTTAAACAAACTATTTGTATTTGCTTGGGTAGCATCGTAATTTATTTATTCATGAGTTAATTTCATAAGAGCTAATGCACCAAAACAATCACTTTAACCGAAGACCGATTACGTTAACCACTTTTACGGTAATATACACTTACCAGAACTTTCATATTGCAAATTCGTGCACTGTCTAAGCAACTACTGTCAATATTTTTAAATGACCGCCATTTATAAGCACTTGCTTATAACAAAAAACGAGCGTTGTTGGCCTATAATAGCTAGAACAGTTTCCGCGGTGGCTTTTTGTAGGAAGTAGAGAATATCCACAGTCGGAAGGAGACGAATTTTTCCATGTCAAAGTATTTAATGTTTGGTGCATTCTCGTGGACGCTGATTTGATTTTAATGCATTTATTTTTGTTTTTAACTTGTAATCATAAGGTATATACACATAGAGCTAACAATATAGATAAAGGCCGGTAACAGCTATTTTATCAAAAACAAAATGTTAGTGTGGGGATATTGGGGAGAATTATATACATAAAAATTATATTTTTATGTTGTATTAGAGAGCATTAATCGCTGCAAAAATGACTACTTGCTCTATTCTTTATTAGTTTATTAAATAAATAATTAAAAATTGGTAACTCCATTACATACACATTTAATGTCATTCATTTCTCAACGATAAACAAATTATCAAGAGGATTTCTTAGTTGTGCTTCTTTTTACTTGTTTACTTTTTGTGTCATGAATAACTTGGTACATATAATGACCAGCAGAAAGTGCGTAGCATACGGGAAATTCTTTGTTTTTGAATTTAGTAAATCTTATTTTATATGTCTTTAAGCTAAAATATTAAACTACTAAATGCCTAAAATCTGATTGTGTGCGAGAGAGGAACAAAAGTATGAAATTACGGTAAGAGTAAAGTATCTCAGTTTTTGGCTTTATTTCTTTTTATTAAGAAATGTTCCAACCACAACGCTGCATGTAAATATAAAGTTTCGCTTAATTTTAGCAATAAATGCTATTTAATTGTTGTTTTTTTTTTCTGGATAGGTCTAGAAGTATTCAAACATGATTGTAATAAATATTATTAATTAATATTATTCACTCTTATAACGCGTACAGTAACCAAAGAAATAATGCAAACTCATAATGACAACGCCACATGAGTAAATACTGATGAAAACAAATGAAGACGTCGTGAACAGAAAATAAAATACAATAAAGAAATTTCCTGCTAGAGATATCGCGTAGAAAATAATTGTGGCTTTAACTTTGTGATTATCTGCTGCAATATCGATGTACGTGTAAATATACATGAAACGAAGACGACACAGTGTAACACTTGCATGCATCTTGAATCGCACAGATCGGGATTTTCTTCCGCTACACACAAAAGCATGATTATCATAACCACGATGTGACACGATAGATAAATTACTGCTGGAATCGGTTGTTCTGCTGCAAACATGCTTAATATAAGAATTCTGGGAACTAAAACAAATTTCGTTGTACTAATACTTAGATAGGCGCCAAGTTTTTCGGGGTTACCAATTTGACAAACGTTCCACAAATACGTTAGCAGCATATTGCATAATGTTGGGGTATCTTCGCCTTTAGCTCTCTTTACGGCTTTGTTGTAGGCTGGTATGGACCAAGTTAGAACAAGCAAGCTTATGGCTAAAATTACTTTTTCGATTATTTCTATAGTTACAAGTAAGATACATACATTTCATGATAATTGAGGGTACCAAAGCTATTTCCTCTTTTTCCCAGAAAACATAAAACCAGGACAAGTTTAATTGTGGCCCATTTTCCAAGAAATTTTCTAAAATTCCTAGTAGTGAAGTGTCTCTCATGTATTCATTTTTGCTCTTTAGCTCTCCAGATCTCCACGCAGAGCGCAGTTTTCTCCAATACCATACAAGCACGATAGAATCTAACAACTTTACCCCACACGAAGGCTCCTCTCTCTCTTGTCTGCAACTTATAATAGTAGATTATAGTTTTCATTTTCTAAATTATGATGTTACATTGGCGAATTATTTTCTTCGCCGTTTAGATATTCCTTTTCTGACTCTTGGACATTTTTTCTGAAATCTTTATTGTTCCTACAAAATAAATTTGTATTATCTGATTCATATTATGAGTTGGTAATTTTTATACATTTGCCATTTATATTTCATAGATGCCAAGATTGCGGCAACTATGATTCCTACACTAATTCCACCAACAGCATAGTCTCTTTGTCGGAAATAATGTGTGGTTCTGCTTATGTCAATAGCAACGTCCCAAATATACGCTATCGGTGGCTTAACGTACGTCCATATGAAATGAAATTTTGCCTTTGTTCGTTGCCAACATGATTGAGCAGTTGATTCTTCGCTGTATAGAAAATCAATTAAACTATATACAAACTCAAGATGTACTTACATTTGAACATTGGGAAGTGTTCGCTCATTTTGATTTTCTGTAATCTCATTCGTAGTTGTATCACCTGTAGACATATTTAGGAAGATCATACACAACTGACGAAAAGCATGATTATTTTCTCTTATCGTGACGGGAATTAACGCTAATGCTTAGGAAGATAAACAACGCATTACTCATACCCTGACCAAGAGTAAATAGTAAATTTATCATATGTTGCGCTGGATTTTTTAAATTCATATGAACTAAACGTCAATGCTTCGATCTTTTGTTTATTTGCTTTTCTGTACTAATTGATTACGAAATTGTAAGTTATTGCGATTGTAGAATATCTATTAAAACTGCATTGCGAAGAAGGTTTTATCACTCTACCTCCCATGGTTTACCTATTTTTGGATAGCTAGTGTCTTGTTTATGTTTTATAAGTCGTTTCGATAATCGTGAAATATGTTTTCTCTTGTTTTTCTATTCTCATTGTTTTCGTATCGCTAACAAATTGTACTTCACAATGGTCTGAGCTTTCGAAAAGCCCAAAATAAAAGAAAAACTCAAATCTCAAGACTCACAACTAAAAAACTTAGAAACTCAGACACACAGAAGCTCAGAAACTTAGAAACTCGAGCACTCAAAAATTCAGAACCTCAAATTTAGAAAGTCAGCAACCCAGAAACTAAAACACCAAAACTCTTCAAAAAGTTTTCAAACATTTCTACCAAGCTTTTCATTATCATCCCCATTTGAATCTGCTTAAAGTCTCCCAAAACCTCCTATAAACTTCACAAAATTTCCTCAAATCCTCTCCAAAACCTCAAAACCTCCTCAAAACCAGTGTTGGGAAGAACGTGACGTTCATTCACGACCTGTCGAACGTGAAGACGAACGCCGTTTAGAGAACGAAAGTTCTCATGAAAGTTCCTCAAAAAGGATTTCATAAACCTTTTCAAAAGTTCGCGAAAAGCATCTCACGAGCTTTCAAAAACTCCTTAAAGGCTTTGAGGAGGAATAGGAATTTTTATAAGAAGCTCTTGAGATGTGTGAAACTTTTCAAAGCCTCTTCAAATGCTTCTCAAAAGCTCTTCAAAATAGCTTCTTAAACAAGGTCGTAAGAAAGCTAATGAACAAAGTTAAACTCGTTAGAAAACTTCTTAAAAAAGCTCGAAAAAGCTCCAAAATAGCTCCTCAAAGAAGGCTAATCAAAAAGTCTTCAAAAGGAACCTCAAAAAGGCTCCTCAAAAAGTTCCCCAAAAAACTCTTGAATACGCTTCTAAGAAAGTTAAAAAACTCTTTAAGGGCTCCTGAGAAGCCTTTGAAAGCTTTTGTGGGGGTTTTGACGAACCTTTGAGGAGCTTTTGATCCTCAAGCGCCTCAAATACTTCGCGCATAGTCACCTAAAAATTCCTCAAAAGTTTTCAAAGATCTTTCAAACGCCCCTCAGCGAGTTCCTCAATAACTCTGCAAAAGATTCTCAAAACTCCGGTAGTTTCAAAAGCAGACTCTAGCAGTTAGAAGAGCTTTAAAAGCTCTCAACTCTGAACTCCGATTTCGAAATTCTAAACTCTAGTTCTCTACTATTATTCTGAACCATAAACTATGAACCCTAAGCAGTAAACTATAAATCCTAAACCCTAACCCACAAACTTTAGTAAACTCCTCATCTATGACCATGAAAATTTTCTACTAATTGTCTTTCTAGTTGTACTGACCTTCTATGAAATATATTTTAAGCGAAATTATATTTGATATATTGTCATATATTGAAACAAATATTTTATTGCTGTCAAAATAATTTCTTTGGGTAAAAGAATTCTTTTTAAAGAAATATTTTGCTCGCAGAAAGCGACATCAATCTTGAGTTACTGCATTATTTAACCAAAATAAACTTTTCTTATGTGAAATATTTAATTAAAGATAGATATCTACTTCTTTTCAGGAAAGAGTATTGTTTCTTAATTCAATGGTGAATTACCTCAAATTAAAGAATTTTCTCAAAGCTGTTAAGAAATGCTAGGAAAAAAATGATAGTCACTAATGTGTTGGTTCATAACTAATATTCGAGAGAAACACACTTGTATTTCTATACAAACACTACATCAGATGTCCCAAGGTGGTTGGCATACTAGGAGTATGTAGAGGCCCAAACATCAGAATTAACTCAAATTTTGTATCTACAAGTTATTAAAAGTGAACTATATTCCTAAAATATTTTCAGAAATGCAACGTTGCCACTTTTACCAGTCTAAGCAACTTTTTTTTTTTATTTAAGCGGAACACTTGTATCTCTTTCATTACTAGCTTCCCTACGAACTTTTGTACAACTTTTCCATATATCTCCCTATCTTAAATCGTTTTCAAAATAAAAATTAATTTGAATATTTTTTTCGGAAAACCCGATTCTTACAAAAGTACGAATATCTTTGCTGTTTATAATGACTAAAAGTATAAATTTTAATCATAGCTTAACGAACCCTTGAGCTAACTTGACGTGACATCCAATTTAAGTGAAATATACAGAACGTTCCATAAGTTACGTTTACGGCGTATACATGAAAAAATATCTAAATTAGATCATTTTTTTCTTAACTGGAACGTCTTGTATATTAATTGCCCTTTGCAAAGCTTGATAAATTTGTTTTTTCATAAATGTATAGTGTTCCTATACCTATACCTTTGCAATTTTGAGTTATAAACATTTTTTTTTCAAAAATACGACTCTTGATTTATAGTTATTTAATGTAGAGAAATTATGAATGTTCTGAATGAATCACTGACACCAGAGGTGACACATGTTCAATTGCGCTTTACTAATTTATTGTATCTTAGTAATAATTCCTGAAAATGGAAGAAGTGGCATACACAAATAACGTTATTATCATCACAAGAACGTGCAGATGATTTAATGAAAGTTCCAAATTTACGGTCAATGAACAATAAAAAGTTTTCAAGGTTACAAAGAAATTTTAGTAATTTTGGATCCTCATTAACAGCACCTATAGTATTGCTGGTACTCATAAAAAAAACCAAGAGAACGTCACTAACGTTTTAGCACACTTCACTTTTAACTTATAATCTTAAAAATATCTGTTGCTCATTATTGTTTATGTGTGTTTTATTAAATCTTTTACAAATTTGTATTGGTTACTTTTCCATATTTAGTGATTAGTACTAAGCCAAATACTATAAATATGTAAAATGCATGGCAAAGTTGTTACCTAGATTGGTAGAAGCGCCAACGTAGTTCAATTTGAATAACTTGCAGATACAAAATTGGAGTTAATTCTGATGTTTGGTTGTCCATATACTTCTACTATGCCATCCACGTTGGGACATCCGGTAAAACCTTTCCAATTTACTGAGAATAATACATAGATAAATAAATTAACTGAAATTGTATATGAGAGAGGATCAAAAATGTGAAATTAAGTAAGTAAGAGTAAAGTATCTCAGTTTTTTGTTTTAATTTTTTTTTTTATTAAGAAATATTGTTCGATGCGAATGCGATTTAATCGGTTTTCCGGAATTGCCTTGTATGCAAAGTCATCATACAACACGCACATCCTATCCTGTCTATACTTCCTGAGAGAAAATCATGGATACTATACCAAATTAGTTGGTTTCAAAAATGTTCAATCAATTTTGATTCCTCCTTGCAATTGACTCGGAATCTTGAACTTTTCAAGTGCGATATAGAAAAGATAAGAAAGTATGCGTTTTCTAATCCTAAAAATGTCCGAATTCTCTTGGCTTTAAATACTCTCCTTTAACTTTTCGAAAATGACTTTCTGACAGACTTGTATGTGCTGTAACTATAGCTCTGAAAGTATTCAAACACAATTGCAATAAATATTATTAATTAATTAATTAATATTATTTACTGTTATAACGTCTACAGTAACTAAAAAAATAATGCAAACTCATAATGACAACGCCACACGAATAAATACTGATGATAATAAGGAAAGACCTCGAAAAGAAAAAATAAAATACAATAAAGAAATTTCCAGCTAGGGATATCACGTAAAAAATAATAGTGGCTTTAACTTTGTGGCTATCTTTTGCAATATTGATGTACGTATAAATATATATGAATCATAAAACGACACAATGTAGCAATCGCATACATCTTGAGTCGTGTAAATCGGGATTTTCTTCCGCTACACACAAAAGCATGATTATCATAAGCACGATGTGACATGACAGATAAATTACTAGTGGTGTCCGTTGATGTGCTGCAAGCATGCTTAATATAAGAATCCTGGGAACTAAAACAAATTTCGCTGTACCAACATTTAAATAGGCACCTAGTTTTTAGGGCTTACCAATTTGACAAACGTTCCACAAATATGTTAGCAGCATATTGCAAAATGTTGGAGTATCTTCACCTTTAGCTCTCTTTACGGCTTTGTTATAGGCTGGATAGACCAAGTTAGAACAAGCAGGCTTATGGCTAAAATTACTTTTTCAACTATTTCTGTAGTTACAAGTAAGATACATACATTTCATGATAATTGAGGGCGCCAAAGCTGTTTCCTTTTTCTGCCGGAAAATATAACACCAGGACAAAGTTAATTGTGGCCCATTTTCCAAGAAATTTTCTAAAATTCCTAAAAGTGCAGCGTCTCTCATTTATTCATTTTTGCTGTTCAGCTCCCAAGATCTCCACGCAGAGCGTAGTTTTCTCCAATACCATACAAGCACGATAGAATCTAACAACCCACACGAAGGCCCTTCCCTCTCTTGTCTGCAACTTATAAGAGTAAATTATTGTTTCTATTTTCTAAATTATGATGTTACATTGACGAATTATTATCTTCGCCGTTTAGATATTCCTTTTCCGACTCTTGAGAATTTTTTCTGAAATCTTTATTGTTCCTACGAAAGAAATTTGTATTATTTGCTTTATACTATGAGTTGGTTATTTTTATACATTTGCCATTTGTATTTCATAGATGCCAAGATTGCAGCAACTATGAGTCCTACACTAATTCCACCAACAGCATAGTGTGCTTGCCGGAAATAATGTGTGGCTCTACTTATATCGACAGCAACGTCCCAAATATATACTACCGGTGGTTTAACGTACGTCCATATGAAATGAAATATCAATTTTGTTCGTTGCCAACATGATTGAACAGTTGACTCTTCGCTGTATGAAAAACCATTTTAACTATATACAAACTCAAGACTCTACTTACGTTTGATTATTGGAAAGTATTCCCTCCATTTGATCTTCTGGAATCTCATTCGTAGATGTATCACTTTTGGACATACTTAGGAAGATCACTACATAACTGTCGAATGATTATTTTATCTTATCCTGACGGGAAATAACCTTAATGTTTAAAAAGATAAACAACACATCTCATACCTTTACCAAGAGCAAATAATAAATTTATCATATATTGTACTGGATTGATTACGAATATATAAATTACCGTGATTGTAAAATATCTATTAAAACTGCACTGAGGAAAAGGTTTTATGGCTTCACCCTTCTTGGTTTACCTCTTTTCTGGCTGCTGATTTCTTGTGTATATTTTATAAGTCGCTTCGATAAGCCCCGAAGCGTGAAATGTGTTTTTTTCTTATCTTTGGATTCTCATTGTTTTCGAGTCCCTAACAGGTTATGCATCACACAGTGGTTAATGGGCTAAGATTTTGAAAAGCATAAAATAAAACTCAGACGCACGGAAACACAGTCATAAACTCAGAAACTTAAAAACTCAAACATTCGAGAACTAGAAAATTTAAAAAATTCAGAACCTCAAACTTAGAAACTCGGCAACCCAGAGACTAAAACAATACTTCTCAAAAAAATTTTCATTATCATCCCCATTAAAACCTTAAAGCCTCCTCAAAATCTCCTAAAAACTCCACAAAACTACCTCAAAGCCTCTCCAAAACCTCCCCAAAACCAGTGTTGAGAAGAACGTAATGTTTATTCACGACCTAGGATTCGAAAGCCGCTTAGAGAACTAAGTGAAATTACGAAATTGCAAACCTACGCTTAAATTCAAGGTCGTAAACGAACATTGTGTTCTTTCCATGAATATTGACTAAAAGTTGAGAGACACGCATTTCTTGAATTTTTATACAAACACTACCTAACCTTTCCAATTTATTCAGAATAATACATAAGTAAATAAATTAACTGTATTGAAATAGCAACAATTTAAACTAAAACTACCTACATAAATAAATCATTGTTTACATAAATACTAACATAACGCCCCTAAGTAAACTATAGAGAACTAAGACTAAGAAGTTAATGATACAGTTGAGTGAAATAAAATTTCTACGTAAACAAGAGAATTAAAAATCAGAATAATTATATAAAATCCTTTGGCGGAAACCCCAAAGGTTTTGATTCTGGGAATGTAAATCGCTGGGCAAGTCGAAAAGGTTGCGGCATCTTTGTTGCGCCACTTAAAGGATATTATCTTTCGAGACGATAGTCCACTTCGTGGCGGATTAAAGTAGATATGTTACAACCACGTCTACAAATTCGTTTTACAAACTAGAGTCATAACCTTTTGAAGATAATTAAAACTATTATTAATTATTTGTGCTATAGAAAATTAAAAAGTGACAAAATTAGTTTTAAGCAAGCAAACTATGAATTTTAAAACATATGAGGTCTCTAATAAATGAATGGGAAGTGATAGCAGATCAAGTACAACAATCGTTGAGTGCATTGAAGAAAATCACTTTTTCGAAGATCGAAAAGTATCTGTAAGAGAAACATCGGGGTATAGAATATTAAGAAATCGCCGGTGTCATCCTTCCAAAGTCCATCTCAGCCATGGACTGGTAACCAAATGATGGAGAAGCATTTTTGGTGTGTTGTGATCGAGTGAATTTTGTATTACGAAAAAATGGATTATTTAGCAAATATAATGTTAACTACTGGAGTACAAAATACTGTTATGCCCTTTACGAAGCTCGACATATAGGAAGTTTGGGATTTAACCTACGGCGCACCATTATTAGTAGAATAATAATTAGATCTATATCGGTTAATAATAACTGAAGGATTGAATGATATTTTAAAAAATTGCTTTTAATTTATCTATATTATTTATTAAATTTATTTCAAGGTGATGTAGGCAATATTCCCTACAACTTAACAGCTAATATGTGGTTTCAACACAATGAGACACCAGCACAAAAAGCATATGTTATCATTATTCACTTAAATAATAAACTTGGTAAGATCGGGGTCACATATTATGATTTACATCCTCCCCATGCTTTTCTACATTATCAAACAATGGTCGTTTTCTGGGATTTTCTACGCTCGAAATTGTATTACATTTACAATGCGTAAAACGTTAACGGAGAATTGTACTCCCATCAAGACTCGACTAACACTGATACTAGATACTACACACATGAATCGGAGGGAGTAATTTTACTGTCTTGAAGATATACTATAGTTAAACGTTCTGTACAGCGAGAGGCGAGTGCGGCCCATGTATGCAAACACGTCCGACCACTCTTGTCATTACTTAAATAGTAAGTAGAGAGTTTGTTGTATTGAAAACAATGGTTAAATTTTCGAGTATTTAATGTAATTTGCCTTTACGAAATACTTTACAAGTAGTAAATACTTATTAGAAATTATAAATTATTTTATTGTAAATAAATATATATATAAATAATAAATAAATTATAATAATTGTGGGCAACAAGACATGATTTATAATTTTTAATGCAAAATTATAATAAAATAACTCCATTCTCATAAAGAAATAAAAAAATACGTTTAAATATTAAAATTATATAGAAGTTTTATTACGTTAAGATGATTTGTTTCTATACCTATTTCAGTTAAACTAGATTTTAAAAAAACCATTGGATACAATGGCCAAACGTCATGTAAAATAGTTTTAGTAGATTTGTGTTTCCTTAATATTTATTAAGAAATCCGTCAAAACCACGAAATCAAAATATATAGATACATACAAAGAAGCAACAGAAAAGAAAATGAAACAAAATGCATAATAAAAAATATACTTGTATTAATTATGCACTAAAAATATAATCGGAGAAAGCGAGATTTGCTTTCCTAAGAACTGTGTAGGTATATCAATATTTGAAAATAGTTTCATTATTTAAATTTTGCAGTTGCATAGCTGGAATGACAACACTAAATTTCTAATTTGTTCACGCTCCTTTGAATGATTACATTCAGCAGTACTTCCTTAATAGCTATAGAAATAGAAGTATTTATGTTTGCAATAATTAGCGAAAGTAATACAATAATATGCTACAAACTCCACCAGAAAATTAACAAGTGATATAATTCCATTACTAGTTCTTTATAAAATTAACTAGACTAAAAACTTCCTAATAAATGGTTAAATCATATTGTTTAAAAAATCTAACGATGGTCGTTAAAGTATTTACGATGTAATGAGTAGACCCGTTTATTTTATAGAGACAAACTAGCACGGGTTTCCTAGTTGCCTTGTCCAATTAAATATATCATAGTGTGTATCTAACTATAAGATACTTTGATTTGATTTGCGAATAATAAATGGAAATTTGTAGAATTGAAAAGTATTCAAAACTATAAACTAAATAAACGACCAAAAATATAATATTCTAAAAATAAAAGAATATCAAACGGACATTACATTATAACACATTTTTTTTAACAGTGTAGTGTAAGCACTGAATTTGGAAAAAAGGTGCAGAGCTGAGTGCAAGTTCGGGAACGTACATACATGAAAAAGGTAAATACACCTGCAAACAAAAACCATAAATACACACTCCTTTTTTTATATATATTTAATATAGTTGATTTATCAAAACAAGATATCTTACTGAACATTTTCGGCTATTCAAATAATACTTCTACTTGTCTAAATTGTCTAAATATATTGTACATAAAACACCTATATATCATCTAATCCAAAAACGTTAATTAATGTATAGAAAATGTATAAACTATAAGTTTGTTCGCGTGGAATGAACTATTTGCACTATTATGCACTTTAAGAACTTTTGTGTGCAAAAGTGCATAATAGTGCAAATAGTTCATGCGACGCGAACAAATTTTATATGTTACAAATAAAGCCTTTGTTTGTATTTATGTTAATATTGTGGTATACTCTTATTTGTTAGTATTGTGTTTAAATGTATATAGTTTGTTTGTTTATGTTTGATTAACCAAACCACATTCAATAGGGTCGGGGAACAATTTTGTTTTTTTATTCGATAGAAAAGTTTCAAATTACTACAGATTTACAGATTTTTTGTTTGAGAAATTAGTATTTTTGAAGGAAAAAAGTTTGAAAATGTATATTTTTCGAAAATTTTAGTCCAACGTCACAACTGTTTGGTCCAATGAAAAATTAAAAATTCTGTTTTGGGCCAATTAATTAGCGGTTTGACGTTCACTTATTGTACAATCTGTGTCCCCGTTGTCTGTTAATGTGCTAAATTGTCAATTATGACATTGAGTTTGATTGGAATTATGTTTATAGTCCATGTTGTTTTTAGAAAGACATCATCCCTCAAATCTAGATTTGTTAGAAAAATGTTCTATAATCATAATATCATCAATAGATGGTAAATTTTGGTCAGTAACTATTTCAAATTCAGGATCTATAATATAAGTTGTCTGTGTAAAATGACCTATTTGACTTTTATAAATCCTATAACAACAATAATCTTATAAAAACATAATTTTACAAGCTATTTCCTTAATACTTAATAATAGCCCAAGGTATTGTAATATCACGCAATTATTAAATAATCATACCAAATATCATTTAAACATTAACCAAAAACCATTAAATGATACCTGACATAGGTATGTGACACTGGACAGCCGCAAAAATTGTCAGTTTTTTATTATACCAAAACAGTTGTGACGTATTAGGATATAATTTGAAATTCATCAATTTTTGAATTCATTTTACTTACGTGTAACACAAAAATAAAGTACAGTAAGTCGTTTTTTGTATAACTTGTTGAAGGACCCGACCTTATTATAAATATGTGACTGACATTGTTTTTGATGGAACATAATAGAACTAACATAGCTTAAAACAGAGTACTTAAAATTAGGAACTAAAAAAATGAAAACAGTAATTAAGTAATGGATACTGAAATCTATCTGCTTGAAAATGTTATTAGTAATTATAACGAAACGATCCGAGTAGAAAAAAAGTAGTGGAAAAAATGCATAACGCAAATGAAGATTAAATTGTTTTCTGAATTTTACTCGACCTTAAACAAAAAAAAATTACACCATATACATATAAATGGTCGAATGAAATGAAATTAGCTACATGGGTATAGCGAATTTAGTCTTCCACTTATTGAAGTTTGGGTTGATTATTCTTTAATAGTGTTTTTTGATTGTGGACGTTTACGGAATTATTTTCTCAAGGTCATTTATGAAGGCAGTTCTATAGGTAACTAAATTTCAGTATTATTAAAATTATGGCCAGACGCAATTTTATGGGCAATATAAATGCTATTGACTTTAAAGCCCTAGCCCAGAACTTTTATTGTTATTTTTTTAAATTTTTTTCTCATTTTGTCTCAGAAAATATGGTTAAATTTCATATTTTAAATCGAATGCCGTACATATTTTTGAATTATACATATGTAATCTTTGAGTCTGAATACAGGAGATTTTATTCTGGTGGTTACCAAGATGTTGATCCTTGATATTTCCATAAACACTGCTCCAGTCTTATCAAACAATACCTGCAAACAATGTTATTGCCCTTGGGATACTCGGTAAATGCAAATGATTCTCCTTTTTTTAAACAGATGTGACAATAAGTTGATTAATTGACACTGTGGCTAATACATATAATAGAATCCCCTTCTACCGATTTGGTGTAGGTGCAGGGTATTAAAACTAATATTCACTCTTAAGTACAAATTTTCACCACATTCTCTTGTCTTTTGCTTTTGCAAAATCATGTCCATCACTCCATCCCGCTGTTCCTGGGGGTGTTCTCTACTCCGCCTACCTACTGGTTTTGCTTAGCATATTTTGTTTCACATCAACTCTTTCCGTGTTTAATCATAAATGTTCCCACCAGGCTAGTTGCCTCATTTTTATATGTTTCTTAAATAAAATAATAATGACTCAACCAAATCGCATGCTTACATGTGGCATGTGCACAAACAAATATTTTTTTCATTTAAAATAAATGACTGTCCCCACCAGACATTTGATTAAACTCATATTAAAGCATACGTTTTTACAGAGTAGATTAGGTTGGTTTACATATTTCAGATAATGATATAATTGCTTAGGTTTTTAGTCAATCAAATTATTTTAACCTTAAATTTTTAAAGTGAAGAAATATTATTGGGCATTTAAAATGGATGTTTCAGTTGAAGACAATAAAATATTTTGAAAGATTTACAGTAAACCAAAAAAAATTCTTGAATTAAATACCTTTCACCAACAAAATTTCATTGTATAGCTATATATACATAAATAAACCTGCTATATAAACCGTTATTTGAAATTTATTACCTCTAAGAAAATATATTTTGTATAGAAGAATCTATTACTGTATCAATTCGATGGTATGTATATATAGCACAAAGTTTTTAGCGCCCGAGGATGTCTAAAGTTTTGGGGCCCTTTTCTGTTTGGCAAAATCCAATACAAAAAAAATTCATTTTAAAATTTCTCTTTGGTGCTACCAGGATTCTGCATTCCGGGACAAATGAACCTCCTTGTTAGCCTCCCACCCCTAGCTACGCCCTGAACGAATCTTAATTTTAAACTCCTTTTATTTAGAATATCAGTATGTATTTACTTCGTTTTACGCATTACCAACTATTACATACCGTGGAATAACACATTTAATTAATTATTTCCGGGTTTCTGTTTCACGTAAATTGCGTTTAAGCAATTCTGTGTTATTATGCACGTATTTTCACTCTTTAAAAATAAATGTTAGGGAAACTAATTCTGAGATTAGCCACTTATTAACGCATTATTGCTTGATTATTTACAGCAGGATAAAACGAACAACATTATTGCGCAAAAGCAATATTTATAGTTGTACCATGCTGCAATTTAAAACAAAAATAAATGAAATGTAATTGCTAAGTAATTTCAACAATTTCACTAAATGATTTTTCGATAAATTATAAAAAAAATTATTTCCGACTCACTTCAATTCTTGAACTAATTTGTGAATTGTTTCTTGTTTTAGTAGCATTATATTATAACAATCTCCTTAGTTATTCTTCAGAAAAAAAATCGTTCTGTTTAGACACTTCCTGTACATTATGTCGCCCTGTCAACAGAACCCTCTCAGTTATGAATTATGACAAAATACCGACCAATAAACATGGCGAATGGAAATTGGCAAGCAAGTTTGTTATTAAAAAAAAAAAAACTATCTTGGAAGTCTACCTCTATACATTATGTAATTGAATTTATTTATTTTACAAATCCACTTATACGTTTTTTCAATACAATAAAAAACTATACCTATGTAATAAGTATGTATGTAAATGAAGCTCTAGTTTTGGTAAATTGAAAAAAAAACTTTCTAATTATGCATATCTGTATACGAATCCTGAATTATCTCCGTATATTTTAGAGCAAACTAATTGTGTTTCCGTTAAATTAAATTGTTGTAACAAATACTAATATAAAATAGGGTTTTTTTTATTAACTGATCTATCTGTCCGGTCCGCCTGCCTGGTTTTGTTTGCCAAAACATCAAATCACAACCACACCTGTCATTTTGTGCATCAAGTTTATCAAACAAGAACTTCTGGTATTAGGAGAACAGAAATTGATGTGTATCTGTTGACAATAATCCACGGCGCGGCGAGATTTCGACAGTTGCTATGCTTTTAGCTACTGCATACCTAAGCATTATTCTGTTCTCCTAATACTAAGACCGCCAATTTCGCGCCCAACCAGGCATCTTGCAGGGTCATAGTGAGTATGCGCAGAGCGATAGCTTCCTGTGGTGGGAGAAAATATCTACCATATTGATTTTATATTTATTTAGGCATAATTTAATTGATGATAAGATACGTAGAAATAAAATAACGTAATACCAAACATATAATAATTAGATATACTAGTATAATACTAATGAGTTTTTTAATTTTTTAAGAGTAAATATACAAAAAACGGAAAGTTTTTATGCAAATAAGTTTGTGGTGCCATCTGTTGAGGAGAGGCGTAATATAATAGCAAAAGTTATAAAACCGACAGATGTCGACAACCACTTAGCTCCATAATCAATTGTGAGTTACTGCCGGCGTGGATCAGAGCTAAAAGCAAAAGGACTTAAATTGGTTTTCATCGTTAATACATTTAAGTATGTATTTATTTATTTTTTTAATATATTAAATAAAATTGTTAATGTTAGGTTTGTTCGTTTTGGTGCTAGCATCACGCAATGAAACGCAGCCATAAGCATTTCTGTTAGATTTGATGGCAAAACGAACAGCAATCAGAAAATCTAAAGCTGGAGTTAATGCAACGTTTTACGGGCACCTATCAAAAAAGAAGTTGCATATCTTCATCTGTGATGATATTCTTACACGTTTATTTATTACTATTGATCATAGGTGTCGCTCAATACTAGATTTTGATATTTATCTTTTATTTATTAGAATAATAAAATGATAGTTATTTTCTATTCAATACTTAAGCCTATTTGTAAATAATATACATGTAAGTAGTTGAGTTTATTAGATATTCCGATTTATATTCTACTTGAGTTATTTTTAGCGATGCCAAATTAGTTTTTGATATTTTTAAATAGGTTTGATGGTTATGTGTAGGTGTAATGTTGTTGTAAAGAAATGCTACAAAATTCTGTTAATTTCCTTAATTTAAATAATCGCCACTACATTTATAATTGCAAATAACTTAGCTCAGAAAAAAAAAACAGGAAAAAAATGATGATTGTGGAGACTTTAGCGCCATCTATCGTTTCAAAGATGACGTCATTTGCGTAGGTAACCCGTCCTTGATAGACCTTGCAGCGCACTGAACCCTGTCCAGTGGAAGCATTGCGCTTTTACTTTTTTTTGCATTACCATTTAAGCATGATAGTTCCTATGTACGTGATTAAACACTACACCTACAACATTAAAAATGATATTCTGCGATTTGGTAATAATAACAGCGGTGATACTGAATGCGGATATCTCTTATTAACATTTTTATATTATTATTATTCAAATTAAATCAAATAGATAAGTCAATGGTGAAATTATTAGAAAATAAGAAAATGGTACGTTAGATTGCTATATATGCTTCAGTATTTTTGGAGACGTTAAAACAAAAAATTGGCGGACTGGTGTTAGAGGCGAGTTCGATATTTATTACATCGCTGCAATAAGGCTTTAATACTAAATTAATGTACATTATTTTTATTACTGGTGCGTTTTCTTTTTCTACCTGGTTGTTTCATCAATTTCTTCTCTTCGTTCTGGCGCCATAGGCTTACTAATGAAATTGAAACTTGTTTTCTCGCGAATTGACACCCGTAAGGTATATTTATAGATTCTTTGTAAAGGTGCATAGGAGCATAGGTTCTGTGTCGCAGGTAAATTTCTATTTATAAAACGTAACTTCATCGCTCAATAATGCCGATATTATGAGCTAGAAATTCCGGTATTTTGCGTGAATTTTATGGAATATTAACAAATGTGGAAAAATCAAAAAGTTTTTTTCTTGCAGTTTATTCCAATGTCGGCTAAAGCTTGCAATATTCTTGTAGTTTAACAAATTATGGTATTGAATATAATAATTTCATGCATAGAGAAAGAAAATGTTAAATAAACCATAAAACCACAATAAGACATAAGAATATAATTTTAATTTCTAGAATATTCTCCCTCATTGGCATTAAATTGTACTAATTTCATTCTATAGTTGCAGAGCAAACCAAACATATACAACAACTATAGCTTGGGTTTGTGCGAGAGGGGCAAAGGGGACAGTAGAAAGCAAAAATAGATTTGGTGTTTTCTTTACAAGTTTCAAGCAAGATCAAGTGATCAACTACGTTACACTCAAACAAAAAGGTATACGTAATACAAAAAAAAAATACATCAAGGCAGCGAATATGCTAGTTATAATTTGTTCAGTGAACATGTTCATTCAGCTGACAATGAAACAGTATAAATTAAGTTTGGTAAAAAAATTTTGGTTTATAGGTTTCATGAACAACGTCTAGGTATTAATGCGAGTATTTGCATTGCTTATTTAATAAAGATTCTTTTTTGATTCAACATACACATGTTGAAATGACCAAAATATTCTTTGATTCAACAATATTTATGATGTCAAATTTATGATATTTATTGCAACGTAAATTGTTAATTGATCAACAAATCTAGTGTAATAATTATCATAAATCTAATAAATGTATTTCTTACTTTAATATCCAATAAGTGTAATTGAAATAATAGTAGATAAATTTAAGGAAAAATGTAATTTATTTTGAAAACGGAACAAAAATACAAACACATATGCATCTTCAAATTAATAAATACTACATTCAATATTCAATACTAAACTCTAGTTAAAGAAAAAGGTATTAAAATATGTACATCTATCGAACTTACCGTTAAATTAACTTTTTTTGAGGTAAAAAGTTCTAAAAAAATCTAAAGTAGCTTATGAAAACGTATGAGTTATACACACAGTTGTTTTCAAAAAATTAGAATTTTTCGGACTATATACAGCTGTCTTGTTGATAGAAAACCATAATCGCTAAAGAAAAAAAAATCTAACTGCACAAAAAAGTGAATCGTAAGTCCGAAGCAAAAAAGGCAACAAAAGCTTTCAACAAAATACTACATCCTTAGTATAAATATCGTTCTAACATAGATATGGACAATAGCGCTGCCAGAAAGCGATTAAGAGAAGTGCCCAGCATCAAGGGCGTAAAGCTGCCAAGGGCGCTGAAGGCATCATACCGGCAAAAATGCCAAACGGCGTCAACTCAGTAAGAACGCTAGACGGCGTCAAGCCGACAAAAACACCAGACAGCGCCAAGCCGGTAAAAAAGCTAGACGGCGCCGGCGTTATGCCCGCAAAAAAGCTAGAGGGCAACAAGGACGTCGACGGGCGCTACAAGGCACTTTTGGCATTACGCTTTTAATTTGTGATGTTCCGTTATAAATACGTATAAAAATACTTATTGTGAGATATCTTTCTGTTGCTTGATTTATCTTAAATGTTCACATTAAAATATAATATAAGTTTAGTATTGAATTCTTTGATTTAAAGTTATAAAAGAAAGTTTCTATGAAGCTGTAAAACACTAAGCATTCTGGAGGAAACTCCAGATTGAATAAATAAATTATCTTGAAACAAATATCTGCAACCTTTAATACATTTCAGAAATTATGTCCGATGTCGTCGAAGTACACCCTAATGCCCTTAATATTTAAAGTCTGTTCCAACACGCAGTTTGCGTACTTGATGACGTAAACCAATCGTATAAAAGATTGGAGTTATCTGATTGGTTCACGTGATCAAGAACTCTACGAAAACTGCATGTTGGAACAGAGCTTTAGAATAGCTTCATCTACACAATATGCAAATGGTTGATGGGACAGCTTAGCACCACTGGTGATATGGCGAAGATAGTTTTCCACTTACTGAAGGGACTGAACTTACTAATGAACATAAATGCTTCTTGTAAATCCCTAGTTGTATATTTCTTGCTAATTTGTTTGTTTTCCTTTTTGCTACAAATAATTTGGTTGCAACAAAATGGCAATTTTTTTTTTGATTATTACTTGTGCTGATTTATGTATAGAGAATGCCAATAACTATTATTATAATTATTCCATTATTATGTGGTGCTACAAATCGTTTCTTCTATCTAGAAATACATGTTATAATTACTTATGAGAATAAATAGGCAATTAAGATAAAAAATACTTCAAATTAGAATTTTTAATAGTGTTTCTTGATAGTGGACGTTTACGGCATTATTTTCTGTTTCTTAAGGTTATTTACAAAGCTACTTCTAGGTAGGTAACTGAATCTTAGTATTATTAAAATTATGATCAGTAGCAAGATTTCTTAATGCATCATTAATATGCTTACGATTTATGTGCTTCTTGAAACTACCCAGAGTAATCTCACATCTATATGTCATTAGAACGTAAAAAAGGAGAAACACATTATTTTCCAAATAAAACTGCTTAAAGAAACCTAATAATAAGCAATTACCACTCAATAACATATTCTTTTGCTAATCCAAGCCTACTTATTGTTAGTTGACACTGGCCTAAAAGTATCCCTATTAATATGCGAATACTGTTCTTGCTCAGGTTGATGCATTCCGTAAATCACTTTTGGTTATAGATTCCCAGAAGAGTTTTGGCTTGCCTCATCCTATGGAGGCTTTACCAATAATTGGATCCTTTCTGTTCCATTTCACTTGTCAGTTTGTTCAGTATTGTATTGTTACTCACCCCGTAAAAGGGTTTACGCCATACTAATGGTATTCCAGTCGCTTTTTTGCAAGATTTTCCGTTATTTCGCTTCCTTTCACTTCTGTGTGACCCGGAAACTACAGGAGGGTTACAGTTATTTCTTTTGCCTAGCTCGTTGAATTTTCTTAGGCATTCCCAGACCATCTCTGTCATTATTGAACTGGACGCATCTTTCGACGGCGTGTAAGATACTCGGGCATTTCCCCGCTTTCGAAGTGCGTGGTTCTAGGCCCATAGATTCCTATTTCATTTCCGTCTGCCGTTATGGATCCGTCAATGTACCATTTGATGGCATTTCTATTCAATTTCAAGATGGTGTTGTTTTGATCCTACTCGATCTTGTTAGTAAGCTTTGTGGTAAATTCTTTCACAAAGCTGAATTTTTGGAGTCATCCTGGGGCATGTTCCAGGTTTGATCATCGCCAAGAGATTGAGGCCTAATCGTTCCTTCCTTGATTATTCTGAATGTGATTCTTTTTGCTGCGCCCTCCATCACAATACGGATACATACTCCTTAATGTTGCCGTATCAGGGTCAATTAATTTTTGTTTTTTTTTTACGATTTTAAGAGAAGTTCTTTTGTATTCTTTTTAATTTCTTAAATTCAATATATCTAGATTATTTCGGAAAATATCTACTATTTCTGAGACGTTTATCAAGCAAGTTCAACTAGTAAAGTGCTTTTACCACCTGTGCAAGTGGAAGGCATGGGTGAAGAAATTTGAAAGCAAGTTTCTTCGCTCTCACATGATTAGATGAACACGAAGAAAGTTATTGTAAAGGCTCCAGTGCAGTGGTTTAATTCAATAAATTTCTCGAATTATGGAATATTAATACTGGATCCTTCGATTGTTTAAAGACTTTAAAGTACTAATTACATTGCAATAAGTCAACCATACAAAATAGTATTTGCGACTTTTTAATAAGTATTAAGCCTGCATTTTTATAGAATATTGTGACTAGAGTACTTGCATTTAGTGATATTTTCCGTCACAAGAGAATTTACAATCTTGTAGGGTAAGATATTGATTAGAAACACAACCAGCACGAGTAGATTCAATTAGTTCTATAATGCACTGGACAACGTTTTACAACCAACTAGTATGTAATAAATAAGTTGGAATGCGTACGCAAAACCATTCTTCAGGGCCCGAAGAAAGCGTTGTTATATCTTTACGCATGATTTAAACTGGGCGTTATAAATTTTAAAGTTAACGCGCCATTATGCCTACCTGCATTCCCAATTAGATCCTTTGTCATACGGTGTTCCGTATAGGGTGTTGGTGTTACGGAATGTTTTACTTCAATTCTAGTTAATTGCCTCCATGCTCTCTTAGGTATTGCGAGTCTAACACAAGATCGTGATACCGCTACGTAGATTTATGTAAAACTATTCGCGATTTTTTGTTGGAATGATTTAATAACCGGCGAGGCTGGTTTTATTAGCTCGGCAGTGATGGTTTAATAATTTACACCATTTCCAGTACTACCTAATTACATTAGGACAATAGCATGTGGATAGCACAACGATAGGTATGTGTATGTAAACAGGATGCTATAAAACCTTTCTGTTTTTGCTTTTGTTACCTTTTAATCCTTGCGGTTGATCAATAATTAGAAAGTTGCTTGGAATGTTCTCTTCTTACGGAGAAACACTTAAAGTATTTTTGTTTTAAGGTCTTCGGTATGAGCTAAACATTATATCAGAAATTTTATGGTATACACTTGGTGATTTTCTTCATTAAGGTTCTTAGTTGCGGTGAAGAACCTATAGACGTCATCGGGAGGGCTCTGACAATCATCGAATTTCTTCGAATAAATTTGTAGCATTTTCATATTGTATACGATAGCGTATGAAGAAGTTCGATCATGGTCAAAGCCCACGTATGACGTATGCAGCAGCCGCCGCTAGTTTTCATTGCTTTCAAATGTTCACTTTTCAATATCCAGCTATACTTTACTACCTTTTCCTTTTCGAAAGCTTTAAAGAGCCCTTGCAGGTTAGTCTTGCATTAATTTTTATTGAAGTTTATAACATTAAACTTCATTTGTACTTCACATTCTAAGTATCAGCTATTTCAATATTAACTTGTCGATATAAAAATATTAATTATGAAGGAAAATTAAGTCTTCATGTATACTTCACCCAACTAAAGACTTGATTGTTATATGAACATATTCAAGAACATCTTAGCACACATTCCTAGCCCCTATTAGGTAAATAAAGCATATTTTGTGTAGCAAGATACTAATAATACAAAAAGCATTAAGCAAATAATGAATGGAAAAAAAATCAACGTGAATAAAAATAAATGTGTATACAGCTTAAATAGTTAAGACCATATGACACAAAAAATACAAGATGAACAAGATTAATTTAATAAAAATTCCAGTGGCGGCTGGTATTAAAGGGCACAAGGGCACGTGCCCACCCAACTACCAAGATAAACACAGAAAGAAATTCGCATTAATTCGTAATTCAGTGCATTATTTTATTTTATTATTTTTACGTATTTTTATAACGATGGTATCAAAATTTCCTTCCGCACCGCAGACGCTAGCGCATATGCGAACGCTATGCGAAGCGAATTATGTTCCGGAGTATTTAATAAAAATATGAGTGAATGTGCGGATGTTCACTAACAAATAAACTATTTTGTTTTATCTGCTTAATTTTTAAGAAGGAGGTCAGTGCGTGGAATAAACAAGGGTTAAATGATTTAAAGCATATCACAGAGAGGGCAAAAAATACGAAAATTCCGTTTCTCACATGAATGCATGCGTGGATTTTAATGTTCTAGGCAAAGTGGACATACGTGAATAGTTAGACAGTGCTTATTTGCGACATAAAATTAAGTACCTACAATGAAGATGTGTAAAAAATCGTCATATTTTGCGTCGGTTAATTATGTGTATAAAAAAAAAATTGAACTCTTATCCTATGTTAGACAGCGTAAAATTGAAAAGTGAACTTTCAGTAATTTATCAGCGCGAGGACATGTGTAACGTAGATGTAGGTGGTGTTTTGCCACTTTTAGTGTTCATAACACACAACAACTTAAAAAGAGCTTTGACGGAAACATATAAACTGTTGGATATTATTTGTACAACCCCCATGTCGACAGCAGAATGTGAACGATGTTTTTCCACCCTCAAACGCATTAAAACTTTTCTGAGAAACATAATGTCAGAAGATCGACTAAACGCATTTTTACAACAAAGTCATACACGTCTTTTCCAGCATGAAAAATAGGAGAATGCATTTTATGTACAAAAATAAACAAGTTCTTATTTTGTGCCCACCCTCTTTCATAACTCACGAGCCGCCACTGAAATGAAGGAAGCTATTGCGTAACTTAGGCCAGTAGTTGTCAATCTTTTTGAATCGGGGAACACTAAATCCTGATGATTTTTTTACTATGCATTTACTATACCGCATAAGCTTCAAGAAGTGGGCAACCTTTTCGGAATCAAGGATGCTGTAAAAAATGTATTATATATTTCCAAAAATATCCTCACTATTGAAAAGGAAAGAAAGGAAGACACTTCGAGCTGCAAACAGACAACTACTATAAAGAGATAACACTTCTTATAGTAAGAGATTGAACAAACTTATTTGTTTAAAGCGACCAATATAAAAAAAAAAACACACAAATTAGCAATATTAGGCAAAAGCCACAGGACGGTATGCGGCAAAGATGCTACAACCGCAATCATAATTTAACCTTCAAAGTTTTCGCTAGAGGAGTAAATATAAAAGTAATTTTTAGAATCTGCATATGTGCCTTTTGTAGGTAGATGTTTAATTCCTCTGTTTACGTCAAAATTTTGTTGTAATCAATTGCTCATATTTCCCCTGATCGCAATCATATTATCGGTCTGGTAATAGTCAGGTTGCAGTCTGATCACGGTCAGATCAAATATTGTAACATGCATTGTTAAATTCACATTTGGGGACGCGGTCAAGTCACGGCTAAGAAAGATGAGCGTGGTATTTTTCGAAAGAAATATGTTGATGCTGCGCTTTGACCGCGTGTATGAACAAGTATCGGTCAAGTCAAAGTGATTTTAGAAGTTGGTGTAAGTTGGTGGTTGAACCTATATTTGAAAGTAATGCTTGAAATGGGCGAAAAATTAATTGAATTGGTATGAAATCGGAAGAACTGTATAATTTAGAAGACAGAAAATATTCGGACAAACCTTATATGCTCATTTATCTCCTCTTCATAAAAAAACATAAGTTATAATGGTTAACTCACAAATTGAAAAGATCAAACATGTCCTTGTTTGCTAGGAGTTCTAGAAGTCCAAAGCAGTACTGGTCTGGATTAGATGTGAATAGTACATAAAATTCTTTGACCGTGACCAGACTGTGACCTGATTTTAACCACACCGATAATGTGAACCGTTCTTTAGAATAGAAGGACGAGTCATTATCGGTGAGGTAACCTAAACATTAAGCACGAGAGGGGCACCCAATTATTATTGTAAGTGCAACATGCCTATTTCGGCATATTGCGGATTTGAGGTCTGATAAATAACATCACATATGTACATTCATACGAAATTTCTATGCCTCTTATTTAAATTGATGAAAGATTTATATATAACAAATTGCGGTTTTCACAAAAATGCTACTTGGTTGGGTCGGTTAAAATTTTGTTGAATGAACAAAGTTTTTTCTCCGTGTATATAAAGCAATAGCGAACATTTATGATTAAGCCCATGCTTTAAAAATGTTTTGTTGGGACACAATTCCTGTTCATCCATGTTGACGATATTAACATTTTAGTATTGTGTGTTTTCGAGAATGTGTAGGATTTTAAAACTGAGAGGCGAACTTTTACTTTCATTGACATACATATATTATATGACGCACGATTGTTTTATGTTCCTTCTTGATTTATACTCTATCAACCTATATTACGTGAAAGTAAATAAAAAAGTTGCAAATGGTAGTTGTGTTTGTTACTGCCTTCATGAAGTGATATACTTCATTTACTATAACAGACAAGGTACGTCATTACTTGCAAATTCGGGCCATGCAATACCATATTATTAAAATAACCAACTAACATATAACTTATTAATGTTCAATTAAAGATACTATGTTGGTGCCTACTGCTTTTTAAATTGCATGTTTCTGCAATCTTCCCAATGTATTCACCACTAATTTAGCTTATAGGTGCAACTGTCAAGGGTTATATTCTGCATT
The DNA here is from genome assembly GCA_004143645.1 of Protaetia brevitarsis. Taxonomy (NCBI): domain Eukaryota; kingdom Metazoa; phylum Arthropoda; class Insecta; order Coleoptera; family Scarabaeidae; genus Protaetia; species Protaetia brevitarsis. Next base: position 74,653 of record RXPK01001195.1, read on the forward strand.
TGCAGTAAAGTGTGGGAATTTGCGTTTATAACGTGAATATATTTATTTAAAAAAGTAGTTATTACAGCTAAACCATACCGAAATCATTATGTAAACAATCGAAGGAGTTAATAGTTTCGTTAATGGTGTATTTCGACCCAGAACGCCATTGCTCCCGTTAATTTTCGTGCGAGGAGTATAAAATCCATATATTTTTAATGTCATATTCTTTACAGTATTTCGCTTTTAGAGAGTAACGAAGTGTTCTAAACATTCATGTTGCAAACATAAGCAAAATTTCATCCATGAGTAAACAAGAATTACCATCCACTAACCCAAACGAAAATGCATACGAATAAATGTTGTAAAAATTTATATTCATACTCATTGTCAATGTGCTTATTGTAACACAATTTCATAGACATGTACAGTATACAGTGCTCTTAAAGAAAAAGACATTTCTATGGTTGAAACACATTGTTTGTGGTATATATTATTTGTTCTAAAGAAAGGAAGTTTGTTACGAAAACGATGGATGAAATATGGCAGATCGGAGGATGCATACAATTGTATAAAGCGGATTGAATTAAATTAGCCTGGAAATTTGACGTACTTGGTGTACAATATATTGGAAACGAAATTTAGAAGTAGTAAATCAGAGAGATTGGTTTTGATAGAGAAGAAACATGCGTACTAATCGTTATTGTGATAATGGTCTCGATTAAATTTATTGTACTCACTTGTGCTTTTTTGTTATTTTTTCCATTGCTATCATGATTAACATACTTTAAATCCTGGTTTTCAAAAAGAATCATCACTAATATTAACGCAAAATGTTATTTTGAAGAGTTTATTTATTCACCTGTCAAAAGTATTTGACAGTTAAATAACCTAACGGTTTGTTTATGTTTTGACGAACAGAAAATTTGCAACACGGTCGTGACGTCATAGCAAACTGACTCACGTAGTACCTCGTCTGTTATAATAAATGAACTATAATTCATTATTATTTTAAACTAGCTGGCCTTCAATTATTTTATGTACATACATGGGTTTTTATTTAACATTATCTATTTGTGAAATTAGCTATTGTACGTAGATATGTAAAATAGCTACGAATGATATCTTTTAATGAAGCCAAAGCAAGGCAAAGTATGAATTGAAACTAGAATTTCTGTCTATAGTAATACAGAAATAGAACGGCCATTAAGTAAAGTTACGATTGGGAAATTATTTACCTACTGATAACGTATAACAAAATGTAGACATTTGCACCTAACATACACAACTATCATAATTACGTATACTCAAAGAAAAAATAAACGGTATTAACCCAGACTATGTATTATTATTTTTAAAAATAGTTATAGGACACAATATGGTCTTTAGCAAATTATAATTACCGATGCTATAGTTATTATAATGCCACTAATTATGGAGTTTCCTGACACTATCTTTATTGCTTATTATTTTCCTGAGTGTAGGTACCTGTAATATTCATTCATTATTTATATCTTCTAAATTGTTATTTAGAAAATCTCACCATAACTTGATTCTGATCAACAAGAAATTTTAAATAATTGCTCTATCGATGCTTATTATTTCCAGTTTCATATTATCATGCGGTTGATTTTAAAGAACGTATACATTTTAATCTACATATTTAACGTAGTTTACATGTTAATTGAAGACACATTACATACCAAAATATATGCATATAGTTAATGATAACTTACGAGAAATTGGATCTTTTAGTTTGCATATGAGATGGGCGTTAAAAATGTTGTATAACATATGTGAATAACGCATGATGCACTTGCCTGTGGCTATTGTAGGTGTGCAGGATATGCAGTGTGCACTTATAAACATAAATGGATACGATTTATGTGACTGCGTATTTTATTATAGATACTATTATTGGTACTTCCAAAAATAAACCGCTATAATGTTGAATAAATGTTTATTTGGATTACTAATGAAATAAGAGCCTCCAGTAGTATCAAGAAAGACCTCTTCATCTTACAAAAGCAATATCCTCCTCTTCAAAACTGTTACAAGGATCAACGCCAAATACACAAGAATCTAGCCAATAGAACTAAAATAACATACAATAGTCAATGTATTGAAACCTCGGAGTATAAGACAAAGGAAATGTGGCGCCTTGTGCGCAAAATTACATCTTCTAACCAGGAACATAGGAACATAGAAATAAAAATGAATAATGAGACCGACTATAGACGGTCCGCTAGTGTTAGCCAATGTATTCAACAATTTCTTTCAACAAATTCCTGAACAAGTGTTAAATGGCACTCCAAATATGACCGCGATAAGCATTATCATTCAGAATGGGTACCAGTGAAATGAACAATGTTACATGCAAGTTAAAAAATAAAAAAAAACATTCTTATGGCCCAGATGAAATATCTGCCTAAATATTAAAGGAATTACTTAGTTAATCTATTTTCTCCTTCGGTGTTTCTCGAGCAAGCTTGAAAATCGCTGCAGTTATCCATGTATATAGGAAGAATAATAGAGCAGACAGAAAATTATAGACCGATTTCGATGACATCTAACCAAAATATTCGAATACTGTATGCTTGACCGCTTAAATCCTTTTTTACAAAAATTTAATTTACTGCATGACAACCATCATGCTTTTCAGAAAAACAAATTGACAAGCGAAACTTTCTACTGTTTATATTTTGTGACTTCAGTAAGGCATTTGACTGTGTGTAACATTCTTTTAGTTAGATAAGCTGTCGCAATATAGTATTAGTGAAAACACAGCTAGATGAAGCTGCTCGTATCTCAGCGGTCGCATTCAGTAGGTCCAGTTAAATTATAACCGAATAACAGGCCGAAATTTTAACTTTCAGCAAACCCTCAAAGGTCCTCGGCCATTACTGATGCTTGTACTATACTAACAAGCGAAGGTCGCTGTAAATCTGTAGTAAATCGCAGATTCTGATGAAACTTTGTTAGTTTGCAGTTCATAGGGTATTACGTAAGGACACTGTCTGTTGCGCGGAACTTCATTGCAATTTAACCCTTTAATTAAAGTCCTAGCTTCCGTATGCAAACCTTATTCATCAATGAGTCGACACTCAAATAAAACATGCATTCTCTACCCCACCACATTTGCAATGGCAATAATTAACCCTCTCGATTCTACATAAATATGATTTAAAATTGTCGTTTTAATGTTTCTCTACTGCCTGATGCGACAGTTAACCTTCATTTTCCTAAAACGTGTAACTTAACGATAAATTTTCTAGTTCAGCCCCTGTTTAATCATGAGTTTATCCCTAAAAGCTTTGTTAATTACGCTAACCGGGATTAACTCATGCCTAAATGCCCTGGTAGAGTGTGTTTAATTAGAATTTAATGTATAAAAGGCAAACGAAACATGAAAATTTCTAATGCTTACCAAAAACCATTGTACGTCAGTTACCCGTTGCCACTCCACATTGGCGGTTACTTCGCAAAAATCAACAGCCACCGCATGCAATCGGGCAATTGTTAAGTAATAATAACAATGCCGCGACAGAAAGTGTTCTAGAGTAACACCCCATGGGGTCGACAAACTCACAAAGTTTGATCAGTACTTGCGATTTATCTACACTTCACGACCTGATCTTGTAAGTTTAACTTATTTAATTATTTAGGTATTAGAACTGTTTCTAATACCAAATTTAACGTTTGTAGGTTGGACATTTAACCATTTTGTTGTAGGACATATAAGGGCTGTTCGAACATGCAGTTCGCGAACGGTTCGTGATCACGTGAATCAATCAAAGAACAGATTGGAGTTCTCGCGAACTGGAATGCGTTGTCTGATTGGTTCACATGACCGTGAACCGTTCGCGAACTGCATGTTCTAACAAACCTACTATGTTGCTTAGGTATCAATACATTCTTGTAGGCATTTATTTAGCTCGTACGTGGTTCTTATATCAAGAAACTGTTTGTTGCATACTAAGAAAGGTAGGCATAAACGGAATTCTTTTTTTCCGGAATAAAGAGAAAGTTTCTTAATGTTCTGGAAATCTGGTGGAAAAGTGCCTTATTATATGTAACAAATGTAAACTGGGTATTAATTTTTTGTAATTAGCTACTTATAGACTTCTCTAGCGATTACCTCACAATTCGCCCAAAATAGAAAACATTTAGCACTGCAATTCTTTTGTAATCCGCCAACAGCACGCTATTTACATATACCGTGTTTAATTGAATGTGAAACGTTTCTTTTTATATTAACACTCTGCGGTACTACACCAAGTTAGTCATTACGTTTTTCTCTTTTTTCTTGACAGCCCACACGAAATAATCGACCTACATATTGTTTTTTTCTTCTTCTATCCCTATACAATACCGTTGACATTGAATTTATTTAAATTGTTCCGCTATTCTAAATTTACATATGGGCGGTGCTCTTCTGACCATGAGCTTTGTCATTCCAAGGAAGTAGACAGACAAATCTTGGTAAATTAAAGAGGTTTCTAATATTTTTTGAAGAACCACAATTAGGTAAGTGTCTTGAATTATTTGTTGACCGTATGGCGATCTACTAAATCATAAAGTTTTAATTGTTAAAGCATCCAATCGAGATTTAGAAGGGAGAATTTCAAGTAGAGAAATAGGGAGATTGTTATGCCACTACATGAAAAAAAAAATGGGAGGGTATATTGGTCTGATGGACCACATTCACAGTTTCTTCTTATATATTTTAATACATATTTGACTTGTGCTAGATTAGTTGCGGCCCGACATAACTCTTTCTTTCTGGTATGTATTAATTGGGGTTATTTCTATAATGTTATAAGATAGCATCATGATTATTTATCAGTTATTAAAAAATCGCGAAGAAGGATGAAACATTGTCATGGTTACTGGATATATTCTCTTGTGAATATCATTGTTTCGAAAAATAGAACCAAAATACTATATCATATGTACTTCGTGAATACGCCTTTTTTTAAATCCTTTACAATAACTTCCTTCTCTTTTGCCAGAAGGGAATTGAGTGAAAAAGAATAAGACATAAGACGCAAGTAATACCTCAAAAATACAATTTACGGCAATGAATTATGATACAAGATGTTATGTATTTCGCTTGCTTGCTACCCTTAAAAATTAAAAGTAACTGGAGTAAATGATATGAAGGCGATAGACGGGAAAAGAATTCCGAAGGAGGAGAAACAGAAAACAAAGAGTACTTGAAAATTACTGCAAGTTTTTATTTTCTATGGATCGAAACGCAATAATTTATGATACATATATTTTCAACGTGAACATTATGAACATTGAAAGCCATTGTAAAAACTGATTTACAAGAATTTATAGCCTTCATAAACTCTCATGCGGACAATAAACTTCTCTGGAATAAGCACGAACCTGAAGTAACTAACAACACCAGTAAAGCCTTGATGGTCTGCAGTAACTTTGCAGAAAAAAACTGGGGATGCAATTCAAAAATACTGCTTTGGGTGTATAATGTAGTAGTGAAGCCAATCATCACCTATGGATTTGTAGCCCAGAGCGAAAGAACCAATCTGGATACTGCAAGAATTAACTTCTCTAAAGTATAAAGACGAGCATGCGCATGTCTAGCTGGAACTATGAAAACCTGCTCCACTTCAGATATTGTATCTTACCCCTTTCCACATAGTCGTGGAGGGCTTGGCAAAAAGAACCACACTCAGAACGCTCAAGGAAGGAACGATTAAGCATAACCCTCAATCTCCGGCCGGTTATCAAAGGTGGCACATGTCTCGGGACGACATGTCAAAAAAAATTAGTTTTGTAAAAGGATTATCTTAAAGCTTAGCAACAAGAACGAGTGGAACACCATCTTGAAATAGAATAGAAATCAAATTGTACACGGATGGCTCCAAAATGGCGGGGAAAACTGGCATTAGAATATATGGAGCTGGAGCGAAGTACTTCGAAAGCTTGGGGAAATACCTATCTGAATATCTTCTATGCGGAAACACATGCTATTGAAAGATTCGTCCACATCAATATTGTCAGAAATTATTGAAAGCAGGAGATTACCATTATATCTGATAATTAAGCAGCCATCAATGCGCTGAGCTTATATGTGGGTTTCGGGACACACAGGTATGGAAAGAAACGAAATAACAGACAATTTTGCAAAAGAAGGGGCTGGAACACCATTCTTAGTGTGTGAATCCTTATACGGGATAAATTATCAGTACATTACTGAAGAAACTAAACAGAAGAATAGAGCGAAGGATATGCAATTATTGGGAGAATATCCAGAGAACAAGGTAAGCGAAAACTAGTCTGGAAAACTATTACCAGAAGAGATTTAAGGAATGTATCAACCTGTGTAAGAACAATGTTCGTGTATTAACAGGAATCTTTTCAGGTCACTGTAAACTGAAAGATCATCATAAAAGAAAAAAGATCATAACTTTTGTATATACTTAATTTTTGAGTACTTTATGTCTCCTTGCCATGTTATGTCAGCTGTTGCTAGATTTACTTATCTTCAATCAGTAAGTACATACCTGTCCTGATTTATCTACTGTTCGACAATAGTTGCTTTAATTATTTCTAGAATTCTTCGATGAAGCTGAAAATGTTGGCGAAAGTTTAGATATTCAATAAAGGGGATGCATTGTAATAATTTATTAACATTATTTCGAATTCAGACAAACTGAAAGTCATACTATATAGGTGTTAATATCATCTTTGTGGCTCGAACTACGCGGTAAGGATTTGTGATGGGGCAAGGTTGTAGGAATATAGTTGACAGTTTCTATTCGGCACAGAATATTTGTAACGCCAAAAATTTTTGCCTGCTCAACATGGCGGTGTTGTAGCAAGTAGTGTTGAGAATCGAAACCGGTTTTATATGAAACTAGTTTTGGATATGGCGATTAATCGCTCTCAAAACAAAAACAGTAACCATGACATGTTTTTAAAATTGATTTAAAAACCGGTTGTCCATTATTATCAAACTCCGTTTTAAAAACCGGTTTTGGAAACCGATTTTAAAAATCAGTTTTGAAAATCGAATTTAAAAACCGGTTTTCAAATCGAATTTAAAAACAGGTTTTGAATCTAGTTTTTAAAATCGGTTTAAAAATCGTTTTTAAATGCGATTTTCAAAACCGATTTTTAAATCGAGTTTGTTAATTATTACCCCTGAAAATGGTGACATGTTCATTAAATAATTTACGACTCTACACTTATACCTCTCAAAATTGTGTAACAGGTATACGAACATTAAATATTGCTATATGGCAATGGAAAACATTGTAACCGTTTCAACAGAGAGTTTAAAACCGATTTTAAAAGCCTGTCTTAAAAACTGATTTTTAGTGAAAACCGATTAACCGATGAAACCGGTTTTAGGAAAAATCGGTTAACCGGTTTTTAATATCTGGTGAATTGCGCAGCACTAGCAGCACATCGATTTTGGCTACTTGTGTAAATGGACGAATGAAGAAATAACCATATGATGTTAAATCCATCAGATCAGCTTCTACATTTTTATCCGTATAAAGAAAAATTAAACAGCCAAAAAGTTAATAGCTGCTAGTTTATACTTCTATATAATTTTCTGAAATTAATTTATATAATAATGGATGTTCATATACGCTTATTTTCTAATTTACTTTTTTATTTCTTGTTGTTTGCTTTCTCTCGTTACACAAATTTTATGGAGGCAAATTTTGAATTTAGCTGTTTAAAGAATTCGTAGTTGAACATTTATATGAATCAAAACGAAAAACAGGCTATTTGTCACTCTAATTGGCTCCTATAAATATGTTAAGTCTCATTAAAATTTATACCTGACATTTTGGATGCTTCCTATAAATCTTATATGAGAACATTTTCAAGAAACAAAGAAACTCAAACACTAAGGCAAAAAAATCATGAGAATATATAAAAATCGTGCTAATTAAAAATCCGTATTTCTTATTAATTTGTAGATTATGGGCTGTGGTATTTTTTGTTGTTGATAGTTTCCAGTTTACATAGAAATAAATGTATTAACTACGATCAAGCAACATTACTTGTATAATATGTATGAAAAAATAATCGAGAATAAAGCAAAGAAATGATTAGGTATAAATAAAAAAAATGACAATTGCAATGAAGGGAATCGTTGAAACTAGGGAGAACTAATGGGAAACCAAGAATAATTCTGTCGGCTTGGTAAAAATATTGGATATTTTTATAAAAGCAAAATAACTCTCCATCGTTGTTAAGGTCAACGATGGAGAGTCTATCATTCAGCAAGTAGGTTGTCACTTTCGAGAATTTTATACATTCAAAATTGATAATTGTGCTTGTTACACGAATAAACGATCCATCCGACATTGATACTAGCAATACTCGCAATTAGAAGTGGCTAAGATGTTGCGGTTATAAGGTTCATACTGATTTGCATAGGCAATTGAGGGATGAGCTCTTAAATTGGTTCCGGTGCAGAGATTTTTGTTTTTTTTTCCACTAGTAGATTCTCACAGTTTCTGCATACGTATATTGCTCACATTTGAAATCGAGGAGTAAATATATGCTGGGAAGTGCGCTTACGTGTCTGGTGCGTCGACAGTGCCACATTAAATCTTATTCAATTATGCGCGATAATGGATCCCGGTGGAATTATGTAGATGTGGTTCGATTATTTCGCGCAGTCATCTATTTATCAACGTCTAATACGTTTTTCGCTTTTGCCCTACGAAAACCTGGTAAAGTTAGGAGTGTGTTTGTGTTTGTATGTATATACGTGAAGAAGTATATCAATTACGGATGTATGCAAATGGCAGCTCCTTATCTGAATCGTCGATCGGATCGTGCGTGGAGGTAAATTTCTCTTCCTCCATCGACAGTCCTGGATAAGTTATAATCGCGTTTTGTAATTAGTATGCTACAAATTGACGGTATATCTTTGTTTTTCCATGCTACGTTTGTATAATTGTTTCCCTTGGTAAAAATTCGGCAGCTCCAGCCGCCGTACCTACCATTTATTTATAAGTTATTTTATACATTTATGCTGGAATCTTACAGATATTCATCTCTGTCAAGGGTCCTTTATTACGATTCCTTGCCGTTATCTCTTGTTATCTGCAGCAAGTATTTGCGTTTGACGCTTGCATGTACTAATGAAAGCAAGGAGCGACATTGCAGCAAACTACCGCAAAAGTAGACTAATTGGTAGGTATTTTTTGATCATGAAATGAATTTATTTGGTATGCAATATTAAACTAGGCGTGGTAGAGAGGAAGAATAAAAATGGACAATCTTCTCTTCTTGATTTTTCCTTTTTGATATATAGTAAGGGATTTTGTGTTTTTTATTATTTTATTCGTTCATTAAAGGTATAAATATACGGTTTTACATTTCGCAAGTTATCAAAAAAAAATATTTACTGCGAATAGATGAATAAATTTGCGACAAGTGAACATTTTTATCTTCATAAAATCTGTTTAATTTGATTATGGATACAAATTAAAATTACTTTCAATCCCAGACCAGGGGATAAAAGTAACAACTTGGTGGTAAGAAGCAACACATACAGACTAACACGTAGGCTTTTGCGGCAATTGTCCATACTATAATTGCTAGCTTTTGTTTTGTTCGCATTTGTATGAGGCATTCTAAGAATTGCGATTTTTGTCGTAGGTGATCTGAAACTGACGAATAAACCCATTTGGGAATACTAATACTCTAATATAAATAGATGTAAATACCTGTAAAGATTACAAACTTCTACAGTATGAAATCTTTAACAAATTAAAGTATTTCTGCTAATTACGAGGAATTTTTTCCAAGAAAAAAAGTTTCTCCTTACGCAGTATTCGAATCTAAACACTCTCGTTGACCGGATTTTTCTTGGGAAAAATTCCTCTTACAATTTGCAGTAATTAGCATTATTACATTAATTTATTAATAATTTCATACTGTAAGAAGCTTGCAATCTTTGCGTAATTCGTCGAACTTGCCCCCTTTTCAAGATCTGTATTCGATATAATAATAATAATCGATTGTTATATGAACCTACATACACTCCTCGCTAGCTCAAATGGTAGAGCGTTTGACCGGTAAACGAGAGTGTGTAGGTTCGAGTACTGCTTGATGAGCAAATTTTTCTTGGGAAAAAATTCCTCTAAAAATTCATTACAGTAATTAGCACAAAGACATTAACTTGTTAAGATATCAATACCTTTTTCTATTGTGTATAATCATGCAATGGGCATTTCATGTTTTGTGAATACTTTGTGCAATCAAATGTGGTCATCTTTTATTTTTATTTTCTGCTAGGTTGATAACGCGAAATTCAATGGATTCTCGGGTTTTGCGGTTATAGTAGTCTAGAATAGAAATTCGAAATAACTGAAACGCAGCCTATGCTGGAGAACTTGTAGACGTAACTATTTAAAATAAGTTTTTCAGATACTACTCTAAATCCCCAAACACTACGCGGGTAAGACTGTTTTCTTTACCTAAAACACCAACCATTTTGTAGATAGGCAGAGTGGACTGAGAGTAGATCTCAGGGATTTATACAGGCTATTCCACGTAAGTGGTTCATTAAAAGTTTATGATGTTCTATTAGTTACTTATATTTGAAATGTTGGCACCATTATCTGTTCGATTGGAACTATAAATGTGAAATACTTTAACCAAAATATCACTTCCGGTTGACCGGAAATGGATGTCAACTTTGTTATTTTAAATAGAATGATCTATTTTTTTGTTGATTTTTGGATTTCACTACCATAAATACGTCAGTTTTTATTAGCTATTCCTATAGCTACATGTTGCCGTTTTTGAGTTATTTAAGTTTTTTTTTTTTTTTTTTTTAGTGACAATCATTGCATCATTGAGAAATTTTAATATCTCGATTAATACTGTAAGTAGAGTCTCCAAATTTGCTATGTTGTGAATGGAGATATAATCCCAGGAAACGGTACACACACACTTTACATTCTAATATACAGGGTGTTCAAAACTGAGGAACAAAGTGACATATTTTCAAATGCAGAAAACTCACTTTTTTTAAATAGAACACCTGTATTTTATTTCGAAATGAGAAAGTAAATATCATGCCTTATCACTTTATATCAGCATTCCCTATACCTATCTTTAATAGATTTGGAGATATGAGCGACTTTTTGTTAAACAGACTAAGTAGTCCTATCTTTAAATGTTTTGTAGCCGGCTCTGAATGGGATAAATGTCAAATTCATGTATTAATAACTCAAAAACGGCAACATGTAGCTATAGGAATAGCTATTGAAAGCTGACGTATTTTTGGTCGTAGAATCCAAAAATGAACAAAAAATTAGCTCGTTCTATTTAAAATAACAAAGTTGACGCCCATTTTCGGTCAACCGGAAGTGATATTTTGGTTAAAGAATTTCACATTTATAGTTTCAATCGTACAGATAATGGTGCCAAAATCTCAAATATAAGTAAATAATAGAACATCATAAACTTTTAATGAACCACTTACCTGAATATTCTGTATATTATTTCTAATATGGAGTACTTATTTATCAGAGTTCCTGTATCCGATACTATTTAAACTATAAGCTAAGCTTGGCGTACCCTGTTCGTAATCTTTAGCTGCTATTACGGAGAAGTTTCAGCCGAAAAAAGTGCAAAAATTCCAAAAAAAAATCCGACTAAGGTCTTAATCATCTTACTGTGATAATGAACATATCAACAGCTCTCTCTAAGTTCAACATTTGGACATTTTCCCTTTCTAAAAACACCAACTGTAGCTGTCATGTTCATGTGCTAGTTCTTCTCTTTCAGATACACACAGGCAGTTCGTGAAGATGTCGCAAAGAAGTGAGGACGAAACGTCGACCAACTGAAGTTCCTTGATGCGGTTTCAACTTGGAAACCGAGCAGTAGAAAGTATAAAGTCTGAAACATCCGATAGGCTGATAGTTTCCCCCAGTTTTCTCAGGCTGGGAAAGTTTAAAACAACATTTATTAAATGTAAGAAAGTTTAAATTTTAACCAAAAGCACACTATTTATGAATTACCAGGAACTTGTGAAATTCTTAGCTTCGAAAGAAATTTACAATTAAAATACGTTAGCAAAATCTTTTACATTAAAATTGGACAATTATTCTAGGGCAAGCAATCTATAGTGAACCTGAATCGCATTCCGTTGAAGTACAATTTATCATATGTCAATAATTGGTATATATAGTAACGCCACAAGGTAGCACAGCTCTGGTACTTCGGATTACGGAGAATGGCTTATGGACATAAAATATCTCGGGAAAATCGTCGTTGGAGAAAATTACCCAATAGTTACGTAAGTAAATTATGGATAAAAAATACTAATATGATGAACTCTGCATAAAATTAACCATCAGTTTTAGATCGGAATTTTGAATAAATAGGATTTTATCAAAATCGGCGTAAAATAAAATAAAATTTATAAAAATTACTCCAGACACTTCTGTCTCTCACTGAGATTGGTTACAAAGCCTACGACTATCTTCGCAAGGGCTGCAAACTGCCTCAGAAAAGTCTGTAATTACACCGATGTTAGGGGAATACAGGATATTTAATATATGAGAATGCCCATGTGACCAAATGGAAGCATGTAATGTTTAAACTAAATTGAAATAAATAATTATTGCAAAACTATGATGGAATGAGCTTACATTGATTATAAAATAAAGGTAGGTATGTGTACATCATGGGAAAAATGCATTTGAAAATAATTACAAATACTACATTTAATTAACAATCTTAAAAATACTACTGTGCAAGAATGCAACCTTGCACACACATCAATTCTTGACAAAACCGAATTCCATCAATTGTCTCTGTCTTCTTGTCGACATATTAATGAACTTGGATTGAAAATATATAGATATAAAAGCATTAATGTTCTAAATTTGAGCGAAATAAATACACTGTAAAAAAAGAATATGTTCCTTCGAACTCAAACTTGATCCAACTTTAATTTGTCAAAATGTGTTGTAAATATATAACATTCAAATTTTAATATTTGATTTCGAAGTGTAGGTATCTTTAATGTAAATTTAATAGATTCTCTTAATATAGAAGTAAAATAAAAAATGCATTAAGCATGTTGTTTCCACTTTTCACCGGTTACTCCATTTGTTTCCTTTTACTACATCAACACCTTAATCCTCAATTACTCTGTGGATTTATCTAGAAGTGAATTTCAAAGCTGTACAGTGAATAATTGTTTATGGTTAGGTAAACTTTTTTCATCATAGTTAATTGACTCTTAGGCATTACAAACAGCAATCTTTTTCTAAGAAAAAAAGCGCACCACAAGATATTACTACTAAATAATAATAAAGATGCTTCCTAACGCATCACAGACTCGAATCACCGACCATTACGGTCACGCATCGCTGACTACAGAAAGAAAATGACGTAACTCTATTTGTTTCCTTAATCATCAGAACTGTTCTTTACATTAAACCAGAGCGTATTCGAACGTCCCAGAATCTGAATCATACATATTTCCGAACATCCGTTTTTTTGCGAGTGGATCGTGCGAGTCCTTATGAAGGACGCGACTATTGCGTTCCCTGGTAGACATTTATTTCGTTCGGCGCTGTCGTTTTGTAAGAACCGAGATCGTAGGAGCATTAGTTCGTTTGTACGAGGAAACTGTATTACGGGTATATTATTCTACATTCAAGCTACAAATTTTTATGAAATGCCTCGCAGGTGCGTGCTTCTTCCTTTACTTCTGCTGGCCGGTATAGTCTGTCCATAGATATAATGATTTGACTTATTCACTAGCACTCGAACTTCCGAAAAGAAATGTTTACCGAATCACAACGTAAATATTCGATTTTAAAATATAAAGTGTAGTATTATTCTAAGACGACAACGCGCGCAAATTACTAACTACAGTATTTCAAAATGAACTGCCATTCCTATCTTTCTTACGGTAAAAATTTTGAAAATAAAATAAGAAATATAATAAGGGAAGTTATACCTGAAAAATTCATCACAATAGTATTTTAAGTAAAAAACAAGCCATTTGCTTAAGTAAACAAACAAGGAAAATAAAAATTGTGTTTCCCATTCTTCTTAAGAAATACGTCCGTTTACGCTTAGAATATCCATTATATTTTAATCGACGATCTACGCTTAAATAACTCCTGTGTTCTGTGTCGTATTTTTCGCCGATATAAAATCAGAAAAACATCTGCATTGTTTTGCGTTAGTTAGCTGGTGGAATGTAAACAAGTGGCCCGTGTACGTGCAGTTAAAAACTAAATATAATGCGATTCCGAGGGAAATATATTACATTTAGGCAGATAAGTATTCCAGATAAGAACTTAATATATATCTCATTGTAAAACTGTTTCTAAATTTATCTAAGTTAAATTTTTTATGTGGGCATTATTTTAGTTAGCAATAAACGCGGTTAATAAATTACTGCAAGCTGAGCTAAACTGATTGAAACTTTGTATAATTAATAAAAAGGGAGGTATCAAATAAGGAAAGAAACAGCAACTATGCTAGCGCGTGTAATGCCAAATATTGAAGGATCGTCAACCGCAAAGAGGAAAATGTTAGCTGGGGCATGGCATCAATTATATTGTATGTTGCGCCGATATGGTACCCGATAATGGAAAATAAGGTGTACAGAAATATGTTGGAAAAACAACAACGTCCTTGTGAAAGTTGCATCGAGTTTTTGAACGGTATCAACAAATGCACTCCAAGTTATAACTGATACGGTCTCTATTGACGTGCTAGCATATGGGAGAAAGAGTTCGCATGACAACGGTGGCTTGATTGCCAGACCTTAGTATACCTTTGGCAGAATAGATGGAGTGAAAACTAAGTAAAGGCGTAGTGGACCAAGAAACTAATTCCGGAGATAAAATCGTGGGTCAAGTGCCAACATGAAAGAACAGATTATTATCTAACCCAAGTTCTTTCTGGACATGGGGTTTTTAGGGCATACGCGTACAGATTCGGCAACGATATCACATCCCGGTGTGCGTACTGCTAAGAAGAGGATACGGAGGAACATAGCATCTTCGCCTGCTGTAGATGGAAAGCGTGGAGAGAGCATACCAAGAGACCGCTAGGAATCACGGTATCGCTTGATAATATCATTACAACCATAATCCAATTAGAGCAGCACTGGGTAAAAATACATGACATGATGAAAAACATCATAAATATCAAAGAGATTGAGGAAAGAGAACGACAAGCAGGAGCCGATCCCAGTTTAGACCGCGAGATATACTAAATTGAATCCTGAACTCTTAATCCTCTTTTTGGAGGGACGGGAGGTGTAGGGAAGTAAATAGACAGAACCTGTGGAAAGGCGGCTCAGCATACCTGTGCATATTTTCGTGATGGATTCCAGGTTGCAGGAAAAGCATTTCAGGCCTCTTCCCCTTATTATAAAAAAAGTGGAAAGGAGGGAGGGAGAGCGCTTTGCCCGAGATTGGCCCCATCACTTAATATTGTCATGAGCCGCCACTGTCAAGATTATTTGCTGTGTTTCAGTGCTCTAGTGATTTCTTGCACTATCTATATCGTCTTCTATCGCATCACTACATTCACCTACTCAAATACTACTACCCGCAAATTCGTCTTTTCTTGAATGTTCACCGGTAGTCCACGGTTTTCACATGTTTTTATTTCAGAAATTTCAACATCTGCATTTTGCGACAACCAATTGTCTTTCAATTATATTTTCTTATATATGTTTTTTTCTTGGGGGTTGGGAGTACCTACCAAGCGCGTTCCCGGGGTGGTGGATAGGGGAAAGGCCATCTTGTCAGGGTTCGTTCAAGACGAGATGGCTAGTGACGGCTATAAGTTCGTCCCATCTGCTTAAAACCGGAGCAGGGTGACTGAAAGCCGTTACCGTGAACCACTCCCCCCCTCGCCTGAGCTGTCGTGTCGTGGCTAAGGGTTTGCACAGGATTCTACAACGATGCCAGTTGTTGCTTTCGGCTACCGAAAGCCAACTGTTAAACCAGATACCGAAAGGGATGGGAGGTCTTGGCTTAACTGCACGGACCCGGAGAGGAGACAACCTCAACAAAAACCTAAATCCTAAGGTGGCGCACTAGGCTGATGGGATGCGTGGCTGGATAGAAGACCAGTCTACTAGTCCAGCCTTGGGGCACCTGGCCATGCCATTAATTAGTTACGTGAGCGAAAGAGGTGTTAATATTTAAAATACCATTACACAATAACATTTTTTAATACAATTACAAGTACATATGATCTACTAAAATTTAATTGTTTGCTTTAGAATAATAAAAAATATATTGTAAACTGTGGATTGTATTAAATGAAACATAATTGTTCTCTACTTAAGAGAAGACAAACTTGTCCTAATACGGCCCATTACCTCATTTGAATAGTTTCTAGGTATCTGCTGCAGCAGGTAGTAGTAATCGTTGTATCTATGGACCGTCTATAATCAAATGCCATTGTAATCACTGATTTCAAAACAATACAACGTCGTAATGATGAAAAGAAGTGTAAAATCTTGTATTATACAAATTTAAGTATTTTTACGAACTGCTTGTTAATACTTAACAGAGTGTGAGCACTTCACGCATTTAGATCGAAAAAGCTTAAAACCATAAAAGCTTCTATAAGCGAATATTGATCACATTCGTTATTGGTACAAAATATAACTCGCATTTTAGATTATCGGAAAGGACGAAAATAAGTTTCTTTTTTTTTTAAGATTACATCGTGGCTCGAGTTTCATTTATCGCGCCAGTACGTCAACTCTCTGCATTATAAGTGGGTTGTTTTTTTGGCGAGGCCATCTTTTAGTCTTCTATAAAATCCGACGCAACTTTCTCGAAGGAATACAAAAGGAAACGGGGACATATTCGAAGCGTCATATTTTCGCATAAATTTC
This sequence comes from Protaetia brevitarsis, assembly GCA_004143645.1. Classification (NCBI taxonomy): domain Eukaryota; kingdom Metazoa; phylum Arthropoda; class Insecta; order Coleoptera; family Scarabaeidae; genus Protaetia; species Protaetia brevitarsis. Next base: position 91,538 of record RXPK01001195.1, read on the forward strand.
GGAATTTACCTGGCAACCGAGCGTGGAACATGAGAATTTATCTGTTGACGGGATCGGACTTTGCAAAAACATCTTCGTATCTCTGTAGTTTTGAAAAAAGAAAATGCAAGAATGCACCTTTGTTATTGTAGTAAAGCGTTGTGGGAATACGATGTGTCCTTTACTTCCTTTTTGTTTTTTAGTAATATATGTGTTTATAAATTCAAGTACGATAACCATTCCATTTATGGTTACCTTTCCATAGTGGTTATATAAGATGTTCCTAGGAAACTGCACGTAGAGGTCTGTTAAGATTTAAAACTTTTTCTGTCAAAAAAAAAAAACAAGAAATTATGCATTAAATCTCTGCTTTCTTCTACCATGTATGTATCTATATAAAATAAAATGCATTACAATAATATAACTTTAAATACATAACATATTAAAAATGCAAATAAGTCATCATCACTACACATTAGGAAGTAATTGTATTAAAATACTCGTCACGAGTTATAAATCTTTTTATTCAAAATCAAACGGAGTTTTTATTTATTACTCTATACCAACTATTTATTTATTTTTATAAAAAGTCGTGACCATAAGTTCAATGGTCTTGTGAACAGATCAAATAAAAACACAAACTTTATAATACTCACATCCCTAATCGCAAACAGGGTAGAGATATTAATATATTTCTTTAATTTTGCTTAAAAAATTGTTGAAGTTTTATCATCATGTAACGAACCATCCAAAAGAATCATAATTACTGTAGACTATGTAAATGTTTTGGTTTAGAACTTTAGCCACTTCCACCTAATGATATTCGACATTCAAGCTGTTTAACAAAACTTTTATAAAATTACTTTAAACTGAAGAAATGGTATTCAACACAGAGTAGGAAGCAAAAATTATCGAATTTTAGTTCCGTACAGGTGTAAAAGTAAATGACGAGCAACACGTTCATCAATTCATTCTGAAGAAAAACGTACGTAGGTATACTATCGCGCATATAAGCTGCAGTGTTTTCACGAGCTTTTCCAATGGATTATCCAAAGCAAGTGGAATTTTGTCAAAGGTTCTAAAATAATTTAAACTATGAAGGTACCCTTAACACAGATTTGTTTTCTCAGATGATGCTTGGTTTTATCTTTCTTGATGTGTAAATTCATAGATTTACACATCAAGTTATGGTGATCGAAAAATCCCCTTTTTTGTTGAAAACGTCAGTAATATTTAAAAAAAAATAGTTGTTTTAAAAGTTGACCTTAAACGACTACTTGGCTCGAGTTTCAACTAACAATTGATACTAGAAAATTAAAAAAAAATACTTTGAGAATGTGTATATATGTATAAAATTAAATATAATGTTCGAAGCCAAGGAATTTCTTTTAAAACATCTTTGGCAGGACGTGTTTAGGCAACTACATGTCCACCAGTGGGTGTAAAACGCCGCCATTATTTCCCATTAAATACGTGAGAGAATAGATGTGAGACAGTCTGTATAATATACAATTCGGTTACATTTTTATTAATGTAATAAAAAAAAACAAAAACAAATAGAAGCTAGTAATTTGCTAACCAATAATACTATAATGCTTATATGGCCGAGGGCTATAATTTTGGAAATCGTTAAACCTACACACAATTGAATCAATAAAACAGCTGAATTTCAAGTTACATAATTAAATTTAGAAGTAGGTATTTCGTTTTATGTATGTATGCTACAAAATTCAATCACAACTATCAATAAGAAAGATAAATTGACTACAGTGAGAAAAACATTGTTATGGGTTTGTATTTACAAAAAAAAATCATGCAAAGACAAGCGGATAACATAATAAATTTTAATGATACAAGACTTGCGAGTCTTTGTGAAGAGAGCATAACAACAAGTCGTGTAAAATTTAAGCGAGTGATGAACGCAAAAAACTGCGTGACTTATGGATTTCGTTAATGAGAGGCGGACAGCAACAAAAAAATAATTACAAAATCGACAAAGAAGATCATTGACTTTTTTTTTCATAGCGAAAATTCTGTTTTAAGTGATTGTGTTTTCGTGTTAATAATTTCACCTCATCTGATTGTAAAGTAAAAAAAATATATATACCTAATGATGTAGAGCTAATGATATGCTTACACCATTATGATTTCATATTTTAGCTGTGCGTACACGTAATTGAAATATAATATGCATGTAAGATACTATAAGCGGATACAATATAAATGGCTTTTGAAAAGTCGAACTCTTGTCTGCCCACTACTATTCATTAGGGCGGATTTTTCTCGTAAAATATGCACGTCAAAGAACTTGCAGAGATCTGTTATTATACGAGCCGCTTAAAAAAAGCTATATATAGAGCTTGAAATTGTTAATTATTTGCTTAATGTGGAACCTATACGAAGTGGTACATATTTCACCAATGTAATAAAAGAAATATTTGAAATTATATGTGAACAAGACTAAAGAAATTGTTTTTCAAATTGTCGTTTTAATTTCATGTTCTTCCTTATACTTCCCTATTCATTTTGCATGACATTGTCTTATCTACGGAAAGAGATAAACGGATGTTAAAATAATCTTAAACAGCAGTCGTTTATGTGCACATGTATTATATTTTACTACACGAATTCTCAGTACATACATAGTATGTTGTACATACATGTGTTCCCGGGATAAGGTGTATAAATTACATTCATTAGCGCTGTGTGTCGTGTAAATAAATCAAATTTCCAACAGATTTTAGAATTCATCGTAAATCAGGATGAGAAATTACCCTTATGCAATTGAATAAAATGTATAATATGTTTAATATATAACATTATCTAGCTTAATCTTTATAGCACGGCTCTCGTACATTTATCTTCGCTGTAGTTGTTTAACCTCTGCCGGTGTGTATATACAAGAGTTCTTTGTGTTAAAGTACCATAGGTCATAAAGATTTCTTTGTTGAAATAAAGTAGTTATTACTTGTGGTTATTCGGTTTTGATGACTTTAGTGTTTTGTTCTATATTCCTTATTCTAATCAACAACACTTTGAAATGTTGGTCTCCTATCATATATCATACATGACAATTGCGGTCACTGTAGACTAATGAGAGCACATGTAACATAGTCAAACGATACCAGTTGCAAATTCAAATTCTGTCAATAAATCATCATTTCAATGGCTTGACAAGGTTCTGTTACTAGGTTTGGAGAAAGTACACATACGGGGTGATTCACGGAACCCGTCCATTAAAAGTTCTTGACTTTGCAATGATATCTCGATTTTGACACTTTGGGGTTAAGCATGTGTGTGTATATTGCAAGGGTGATATTACATTGCCACCTAAAAGATCTATTGTGTCCCCTGTTCTTGCTGTTTTACAGCTGGCCTTCCAATCCTATTCCTTTCAGAAAGTGTAGGATATCAGAAGGCCCCAGGTTAGGTAAGTCTTCCTTTTCGATTTCACGTGCTCCCAGATGCAACGCCCTTGAGTTGCACAGTGCGACGCAATTTGAGAGGGAATGGATGCCATCCTGTTCCCCAATCTGCTCCAGTCGTTTTGCTCCTCCCTTTGTTCCTTACTTTGGAGGTGGAAGGCTTCTTATGGAGGTGCTGCTCCAATTCCTATTTATTGGCGGTGTCGTCCCGCTAATAGACGTCCTTTCCCCATGGTTGATTCCACGAGTAGTTAGGGAAGAAAACGTCCACCTCCACAGAGCCCCGCATGCAGAGGTAAGGCTAAATATAATGGGGTACGCCAGGTGCCCTAAGCTTGGACTAGTAGACTGGTCTTCTATACAGCCACGCATCCCATCAGCCTAGTCCGCCACCTTAGGATCTAGGTTTTTGTTGAGGTTGTCTCCTCTCGGTCCGTGCAGTTAAGTCAAGACTCCCCATCTCTTTCGGGACCTGGTTTAACAGTTAGGCTTTCGGTCGTCGAAAGCTACAACTGGCATCGTTGTAGAACCCTGTGCAAGCCCTTAGCCACCACACGACAGCTCGGGGACGCGCCTGGTAGGTACTCCCAACCCCCAGGTGGGGTTAAGCATAGTTAGCTATAATTTAGAAAAAATAGCTCAAACTTCATCTATGTCGCATTTTATAAATCGGAACCTATGTTTTAGTGCATTTTTAGGTAAACCAATTTTATAAAAGGTCTACTTACCTATCGGTTACTGTTGAGGACATAAAAAATCACTGGTTATTCGGTCAAAGTACAGACCAAAGCAGAATTAGATAGATAAATAACTAAAGCGTTTGATAGCACAACTCCTGAACAAATAAAACACGCTACACAATAGTCAGTTACCAATGAGTTTACATCAGGATTCTAGGCGAGTCGACATCATGTCGAACACTTATAATCTCAATATACCTACATAATATATACAGCATTTCATTTTTGATTATCCTGTATTCAATACATTTTATTTCTTCATATTACATTTTGTTCTCTTATATGCTTTTAAAATTAAAATTGTTTTTCACCGCCTACCATTAATTAAGTACTAATACAAAACTTTTTTTTTTGAAAATTACTAATTCTAAAAGAAGCGATAAAGATAGGTATGAGAACATCTATGGCTGTTCGATAGAGGAGTCAATTTCACATCACATGGTGTAAAAATACACTGGCGTTCCATTTAAAAAAAATGCCTTAGTACTAAGAAGTTACCCCAATTAACCCTAGATTATGCGATATATAATATATATATTAATATATTATAATTTTGTTTACCTTGTATTCCTTAGTTAAATAGCAGAGAAGTCACACAATTTGGGCTTTGTTTTCATAAAAACCAAAATAACTCTGGAACGGTAACCGATAGGTAAGTAGATTTTTTTATAAAATTGGTATAAAATAGAATGCCTAGTAGAATTTAAAAATGTTTCAAAAAATATAGGTTTCTATTTATGATATCAAAGTTGGCCATGAATGTCGATGTAACCGGAAGTGCGACGTAGATGAAGTATTTTTTTCTAAATAGATCATAGCTAACTATGCTTAACTTCAAATTTTCAAAATTGAATTTCATTGCAAAGTCAAGAACTTCTAATGGACACCTTCCGTGGACCTCCTATATATGCAAGCTCTTTACGATAAAAAAATAGTGTTATTCTTTTAGCTTGAAATTAGGGCTATCTCAATTCTACGTTTTAAAATGATGTAACTGTGGTGTGAGAATTCGAAATTCCATCCTGTATAATGCGAGAATTTAAATTCATTTTATTAATACGTAGTTGATACAGAAAACAATAATCTATTTTCGTTTAAAGACGCAATTAAAATAATATGGTATTACTTTGTATGTTATCTGCTCTTTGTTTATTGTACGTTACATTTGCCGTTCAGCAAATTCGCACGGTCCTCTCAAGTAGGACATTTGAAAGTCAGAAAAATAACGCCTTCGGTCATACTTGCGCCCTCCTGTAAAGAGAAGCGGCTTACAATTAATTAATTCCGTGGACTTTGTTACAGCTAAAGTAAAAGCACGCGTTCCCTTCGTAACGGGCGTTTCTAGATCTTAAAATTAAAACTTCTCATCTTAGTTTTTGCAACCATAATACGCTTAAAATTCGAGAACAGGAAGCACAAGCTTTCCTCGAAAGGTGTTTTGTTTGTGATAAAATTCATGAAAATTACCCCCTTTTCTTGGCTTAAAAAGATTGTGAGTGTTGTACAAAGTTTTGTGCCTAAAAATTTGGATTACGAGAAGAATTATTTTTCCCACATCGGCTGGTAAGATGTTTAAAATCTCTGCTTAAAACTAACCAAAGCAATTACGTGAAAACCGTAACTCGTTCGCGCTCTCTCTCTCTCTCTCTCTCCCTTAATAAATAATTTGAAAGTAAGAATTACTAGAATTTAAGTTAATCAACATTGTTAAGTAAAGCCTAAAGAATTCATCTAAATAGTTGTGTTTTGTTTTGTCATTTGCTTGATACTTTATTAAATTCGTAGATTGTTAGCTTAACTTAATTATCACAAAAATTCGTTAAAACAAAATTGTGTTTTGCTCATTTTTGTTCACTTGTTAATTTATTTAATTGTGTAGTTTGTGAGTTTTTTTATTTAATGTTTTAAAATATTCAATATATAATTGTTACAAGTTGTTCTATTATTTCGTCATTTTAAAAGAAGTTCAGTTTGAACCCTTAGAAAGGGGTTGGAGAGAGAGTTATCATCGGTAAGAGAAAGCCGACGAGAAGGGTAAGTCGACAATCATTAGGCTAACTAACGGCCCTGCTTCGACTGACGGTGGAAAACACAGTTGGGAAACATCTTTGGCTAAAGTTACTAAAACCATTCACTACCGAACAAAAAGTTTGTTTCCCAGCAGTAGCTCGCCGGTCAAAAGAGCAGGAGGGGTTGTCTGCGAGACGGAATTTTGGCTTGTCTTATTTGCATTTGGGCTGGCCAACCCCAAAAGTTTCCAGACAAGAAAACCCGTTCCGTTACAGTGGTAATCTGCTTTGTCTCAGGAAACGCTCTCTAAATTTGTTTCGTTAATTAGATCTATCATCTTTGGCAGTGGTTTCTTTAGCTGTAGCTATTTGCTATAGGATTTTTCGCACTCATAAACTTTGGCACCGCCAAGTCACAGAACATGAATCCAGTTTTTTTTTATTTTGACAGAGTCAGTAAATGCACCAACCAACAGATCTACTATCATTTCACAGCATTCCTGTTTTTACTTAGTACATTCTTTGTAGATTCAGGGCTTTGTTCCTTTAAGGACAACTCTGCTCACCTTTGTTTTGATTTATTTTTGTCACAGCTATTTGACTTGCTGCTGAATGGATACATATTCAGCAGCGTTTATATTAGCGAAACAACACGTTTGGTGGGCAACATAAGAGTGACTGAGTCTGCACGTGTCAAAGAGAGATTGGAAACCGGACACCAAATCCAATTCAACTCTGTCCATATCCAATTGCGTAACCCTTGCGACTATTGCCGTAAAATTAGAGAATCATAAACTTTCATTGAACTGTGGTAACGATTATCCTCTACACAATGTCTGAAAGTCTCTCCTTTCTTTCAGACAACTAAATCATAACTGATACGCTCCTTTGAATTTTAACCGCCACAACCCATTGAACCGTAATCGTTAGTCTTAGATACACCCGTATCCACGTGTTGGTTCTTCAATATCAGGTCAACAATAACAGTAGTAGCAGCTCCGAAGGGGTTCCTTGCGATTGACGAACATATGTATAGTTGGCCAGAAGCACTGCTAGGATTTGCTTCTAACTCGAAAGTCAAGCAATATATAGTATGGACAACGACCTCGGAAGTTTACGTGTAAGTTTAGTTAACCTACGTGGACGAGATCCAGAAGAAAACTAGAGAATACGGAAAATTGGATAAAACTAATTTGTTTTGAAATTTTCTAAATTCGTACCTGTCACGCATCACTTTACATCGTTTTCCGTTAAGCGCATGCGGCAACGCGTTAGTCCCACCTTAGTTCCGGAACGAATTAAGTATAGTTCCGGAACGAATTAAGTATAGTGGGCGTGAACTCGATTCTCTTTCCTCAACTCTCCTATCTTTGCATTTGAAGCTTTCCATTATCCTTTCCAAAAGCCGACTGGAATCATATGGATCAGATACTCTTCCAGCAAGCCTAATCCATTAGACTTCTGTTAACTGGCAAACAATCCGGTAAATTAGAATCTTTAATTCGTCCTGACTCATCTCAAACTCCTTAATGCATCTATCGCATTCAAAACACTTAAACATTTTCGTACCACAGATATCATCACTGACACAGAAGCAGTTTTGCCAGAATTCCCAACGGCATCGCCCACCTCATCCGTTACGAAACCTCCAAACTTTCTAAACCCAAACTGCTTAAATCCGAGACACTTGCTTTTGACAACACTTGAAATCCGATCCGTAAATTGTTATTGATATAGGAAACACTATGGTGGCAGTTCACTGCGATGAGTATGAATAGAGCACCATATCTTTACTCTAAGATGGCTCCTACAGATTCTTGGAACGTAATTCCATAACACGTATTGCAAGTTTCGATTTTCAAATCCATACAATCCTCATCACTTAGCCTCCAAGATCCTTAAACCTTACATTGGTAACAGTGTATTCCAAAACTCCAAATATTTTGTTCACAGACTAAGTGGGCTGACAGTAATTCTCCAAAATTCACCAATTAGTATCGAATCCTTATACTTGCCAAAGTTTGACCACGATATTGACTTCTAGAAGCCAGTATGGATCGGTGTAAATTACAGAAGAAGGCTGAGGCATCTGGTGCTAAAATAATGAAGTAGCACGAAAAATGACACAACATTAAAGGCAATAAGTTACTCTTCATACTTTATCTCTTCGCTCATACAGACTATGTCATTTACTGAATGGATTTTTAAATATTGCGCAATAAAATTAATCTGTCTGTCTAATTTGAATGTTTTTCTATATGTTATACAAGAGAATCTAAATATCTTGCTGCCCTACGGATGAACTCCGGAACAAACCGACCAAAGAAATCTATGTTTTGTTATGCTCAAGTTGTCCTGGTCTTCTCTATCTAATTGAAGGAAAGCATTTCCAATCAAATTATTATATGTGTCTATTACCGGTGTACAAAATTATTTTTATTGCTCTTCAGAATAGAAATTAAAAGAAAAATTGGTTATAGTACAACGTCCAACGACTTTATAATTTTTCCAAGAGTTAACGCATTTTACGGAGTAGGTACTGCATTTTTATTGTTTGTGTTACTTATGTAGCTAGTAGTTACTTGAGTATTTGCACGTTAAGTATGTTTTAATTGCCCTCACACAATAAGAACTGGAATTGTACATAAAAAAATATAATTTTTCGCTCTAGAAAACCTGCGGTGGTAGTATTGACCGTAGGAGAAACTTTATCTAAGCAGGAGCTCATTTTGTAAATATTTATAAAAGCTTAATCACAAGTTATAGGATGGTAAATTTATAATTATCGTTGTTAGGGCTTTAACAGCGGCATAATTACAAAATGATGGTCAATGGTTTTGAATACCAATATCTCTTCTTCCTTTTTTTTTCTCTTTCAATGAACTCTTCGGTTATAACTCATGCGCATAAAGCTTCGACTGTGAGAAAGAGGTGATCGCCAACAAAACTGGTATAATTTACACTTTATCTATTTATGAAATCTGTATCATGTGTATACATATGTATTTCTACACAGACGTATACACAAATCAAACAGATTAAAAAGGATAAGATTTATATGTGCGATGTTTACGCATATCCCTTTAAAGTGTTAATTGTAGACTACTGTAAAGTAATAGAATTCAAAATTACTCAAGTGTAAGTTATTCGCACCTTAAGGCTTGGCATACACGATCGATTGAAGGCAACAGACTCACTTTTTCCGATTTTAGATTCCCCATTAGAGCGTATTGAGGCTAAAATCTACTCAATTTATGTATCTCTACACTATATTTACTGTCAAATATTTTAACGCTACGTTTATCTCAATATTATAGAAATACAATGCACTTCATTATAACGTCTTGACTAGAACTTAGTTTTTCCCATTTCCGCATGTTTTGTGTAGAGATAGGTGTTTTTAATGCGTTATATAAAAGCTGACTTATTTTGAAATAAACTTATGCAAACGATTTTACTGCCTTAAAAAAAACATGCCTGGTGTATTAAAAAATATTCTTATATAGGGAAGAAAAGAAACTATAATTATGAAAGAAAATACATCTTATATGCATATATAATCCACCAAGAATGTATTTGCTGGCTTCAGGTGGAATCACTCGACAATTATGGTCGTTTATTCATTTATAAGTCAAATTGTTTGGATTCTGGTCAATGTTCTGCTGCGGTCAATCTTGTCTGATTTGACACGGGTATTCGACTGTGTTGATCACCATGTTCTCATAGACAAACTTTACTGTTATGGCGTAAGGGGTGTGATTGTAGATTAGTTTCAGTCATATTTGTCTAATCGGATTCAATATGTTAGGGTACCTTTTAAGTCGAGAAAAGCTATCAAATACTTCTACTCCTTTACTTTGCCAATATACCTTGCGGTGTTCCGCAGGAATCGATTCTGGGTCCGGTTCTATTCCTTCTTTTTATTAATGATATAGTCGAATTTATTTTTTATTTCTTTGTTTTTATTACAATTATAATTGTAAAAAGACGGCGAAATAAAGGCTTTAAATTAAAACATCCTTATTAGAATATCTAAATTGCTTTAATTGGGAACATTTCGATAATACTATATCTTCTTTAGTTTTAGAAGGTTGTTACTATTCATATAACCTCTTTTTGTTTAAATGTATCAGCAATTCAATTTTATAAATGACATAATTCAAGGTAAATTGCAAAATGTTAAAATTTTAAATTGTTTGTGATGTCCCGTTTCAACAAAAATTTTTCCGATTTACTTCGATTTTTGATCATTGACATATTACCATTTATAAAATTTAAATGCTGACACATTAATAAAAAAAGGTTATATGAACAGTAACAGCAGTTCTAGGACTGAAGAAGATAATAGATTATCGAAACGTTTCCAAATAAAACAATTTAGCTTTTCTTGCAAAGGTTGTTATAATTTAAACCCTTAATTCCACGATCCTTTTACAATTATTAAAGAGCAGTATGCCTAGCACAAACAATCTAAAAATTATATTCCAGGAGAAGAAAATGGGTAGAATATAAACTAGAGGAAGAACACACAGCTTTAGATTGGCAAGACAAACCAATGATATAATATACATACCAAGAAACATAATAGAGAAAAAAGAGAAGGAGAAGGAATGTATTTAGTCAGAAAAGAAATATTGAGAAGCTTAGAAGTAATCCAAGTATCCAGTGGACTAGTAAAAACGATCAGAAGCATGTATGAAACTGTAGCAGCTAGAGTACAAAATGCAGGATAAAGATCAGAACAGGTTATAATGACAAATTTAATTAAAACAAGATGACACTTTAAGTCCATTGCCGTTTGTCAATTCCAAAACTAAAATGTAAAAATTAGTTGACATATGGACGAAAGAGGTAGAGAACCTGAATATTAAAATCAACGTAAAACCAAAATAATGATCATAAATGCAAAGCAAGATAATGAATGAAACAAGGGCAATAAATGTAAAAACTGAAAAAGGTACCGACATACGAATGTCTGAGGAGTATAATAACGTATAGAAAAACAGATGAGGAAATAACTAATACAGCGAACAAATCAACGAAAATATATTACGCCATAAATAAGACGATATTGGGCTATAAATATAAATACAGCAGCAGAATTGAAAATGTATAATGCTGTAACACTCTTTATCTATGAAAACTAAATTATTACAAATCATCCCAACCCCGTGCTCCACCTAAAAAAGGTAATACACGAGGCTACCTATTCTAAGTACTATATGGGTTCCATAACAATTGAAATGTTCCTACTCTAACTAGATAATTTTCCTATGATTCTTAATAACAAAAATCGCCTCGCGACCATATGAATACTACTTTTGTAGTATTCATATGGTCGCTTAAATATGTGAAATGTGATTAGTTCACATAATCGCGAGTCTACTGTAAATCGGTCAGCTATCAGTTATTATTAAATGCGCCCATGGACCGACTTCCGTTATCTCCCAGCATTTGCCAAGGACACTGATTATATATAATATACTTATATAAAATCAATGGCCACGGAGTAAGGGAAAGCAATGATAAAAACCTTATTCTGGGAGGATCTGGGAAGAAGTCCCAGACCTTATTGCTGATAGCCGCAAATTATTATTATCCTTCTGAGTGCTGAAGAAGCAGCCTTCGTGCCTTCTTAAATTTCGACGACCTTGCCATCCTCGTGTAGCTGCTCCCTTTTTGACACATTGGAAGTTGAAACAGGAAAGATGATGGCCTAAAAAAAACAAACAAAACAACAGCAGTACCTATTCTAATACTTAATAATAACTTAATCCTAATTATTGGAACCAAGAGTAATTAAATAAAGATTTATATTTTAAATATTTGTAGTTTAACACTAATTTCCACCACTAAAGAGCATAAAATATTAATTCATAAACGTGCTACCCTACTAACTATCTAAATAATGCCGTAACCTATCTAGTTCTTTAGCAACATTACTAAAAAGTTCTCACCATTCGATCGACTCATTCTCTCTAATATATGTTTCGCGTTGCGGCCAATTTAACCCCCTAGCTAATGCCCTAACCTCCGTATGCGACCGCCACTCATCAGTGAGTGGACATTCAAATAAGACATGCCCGCTGTATTACCCACCACACTCACAAAGCGAATCATTAACCCTCCCAATTCTACATAAAAATGATTTAAAATTACCGTGACCTGTTATTAATTCTACCGCCTGATACGATAAATTAACCCTCATTTCCTTAAAACGTGTAACGCTACCGATAAATTTCCTAGTCCACCTTCCATTTAAGGTATTATCCCACCTACTCTGCCAATCAATATCAAGTTTACCCCTAAACGCTTTTTTAACTACACTAGCCGAAATTAGCCCAAATCTAATAATTAAGCTGTTTCCCCTAGATACCGCTTCTTTCGCTAATTGCTGTAACACTGCACTGACATGCGAAAACTGGACTTTACGAAAGAAAAACGATACCAAGATAACCGCAATTGAAATAAACATTTGAGAAGAATGGCGCGTAAAACAAAATACGATAGATTTAAAACTGAAAACGTGAGATAAGTAACAAAACAAGAACTGGTTATTGAAAAAATAAAAAGGAAACAAATACAATGGTATCGATAGATTAAACACATGAAACAGGAAGAGAAATGGAAATGAGTTTAGCGGAAATAAAGGAAAAATGTCAAGAAATAGAAGAGAATAGAAGAAATTGATACAGGGACAGCCAGAATCTACACCCGACACCTAAGGTAGATATTACACAGATAAAAATACGGAGTTGAATCTAACACCGTTTTAACTCTTTTCCGGTGTTCCCTCGCGACCATCCGTTCAAGGAGCCTCCATTTCGGAGTTAAATGTTTTGCTACTAAACGGATGGAATACAGAGATAATTTTGCTTTTCATAGGGGAAAAAACATCTTTAACCGAGGCAACCTAATCCGTTAAGGAGCAATTTGTCTCTCTTATGCAGTTTTACTATTTTGCAATAAATGTAAAAGTTTCCGAAATGGAGAAATTTTAACTCCTACTGCTGTTATTAAATGAATAACGGATGTTGTTTCCCCATATGTATGTAATACTACTATCGTATCAGATAAAATTATCTCCGTTGCTAATGCAAGTAACTCCACTTGGAAATAATTACATCCGCAATAAACAAACGTTACTCCGTTTCGGAATGTATTTCATCCTTTACACATGAATTTATTTCCGTTAAGAAGGTACCTGCCACAGAGAGAGAGAAGAGAATATCTCTCTAGTGAGAAGGTTTTTAACTCTATTTTTATGTTACCTAGCTCCATAGTAGCTAAGTTTAACATCATATTGGAGTTAATCAATGAGGGCTATTCTATGTGGACAGAAGCACCCTTGCTCAGTGCATTTATTCTATTATTTATCATTAAAAATGCATCAAAAATGTCGTCGACCTCAAGTTCTTGAATTATTTTTGATATATTCCTAATGATTACTAGGATAGACACACTAAGCACGTCCCTTCTACGGTCACAGAGCAGCCGTCATTGGAATTGCTTTAATTTATCCATAATATAGTCGCTTCTTCGAGTTGGTACCGACCGTGGGTTGAAGGCACGCACAATTGAAACACCACGGATCAGCTAAGATAACGTGCTTTTATTCAGGAGCTAACACCAAACCCTTAGCCCATTTTTACGTTTTCCGTACTTTACTCTGATGTGTTATTTTTATAAATTTCAGGTACAGTGCATTCCGCCATATCCTTCTCCATTCTCGAAACTATTGCAAAGTGATACGTCCAGACTTGTTGCACATGCGCTGCACTAATATCGCTTTAATAAATGCGCATGCCCTATGCAAACTTGCAATTTTCAAATGTTTAGGGAAACAGTTACGATTTGGAGAACAAATGTTCCCAATCGGAGGTATCCTTTCCCTTTTTGGCGTTGAGGTATTAGAAATAGAAACATCTGTTAAGTAAACAAATTATCACCTCCGTGAAGGAGAAAATATAATGCAATGTTAGGGATATTTGTTCACATTTAGGGCTTAAATACGGTAGTGTAGATGCGGAGCGAAAGCGGAGATTATTTCTTCCTTGAAATCGTGTTAGAAAGCGGAGTAAATTCAATCTTCCGTTTTGGTTGAGATTTTTGTACAAAACCGAGAAATACTTTCTGTTTTTAGCTATGGCAACTCCTTTTTGGAACAAAATATTTCCAAAACGGAGACTCCCTATTTCACTCCCTCAAATTTTTACCTGTGTAAGGGGATAAAAGAAGAAGAAGATGTAGGGAATTAAGAAATGCAAGAAAAGTATCATTCTGATAAGAGGAGGTTAGCATTTATTTATTAAATGCCTTCACAAAAATACTGGCAACAACAGGAGAAAATGGGGAACCCATGGTTGCACCTAAAACTTGTTTGCAACCGCGGAATTGGAAATAGGTAGCTGTAAGGCAAGCTTTCATCAAGTCATTTAAGTCTTTTTGGATTTCACGGATTAAGTGGATGGTACCGGACATTGGACTTTGATAAGAGCTGCCTCTATGTCAACGATGATATCTTTAGTAGGAATATGTTTAGGTCTAAAGTTGGGAATTTTGGACACATGAGCAAGTAGATATGCTTGGAGAGGTTAGTGATTGTGTGAGTCATGTTACAAAAAGCTTTGGATGATTTGGAAGGAGTTCAGAATTTGAATTTTTTAGTTATCGGAAGTTTAATTCATTAACTTGAGAATTTTCGTTATTTTATTTATTTTATTGTGAAGTTCATCACTACTTCATATATTCTTGTTTTATCTTTGTTTATTGTATTTATCTTATCATGCCATCAATGTTTAAAAGAGTATAAAATTGCTGTGACTGTCTCAATGTTTCTTTAGAAATCAATAAAGTGTCATCAGCAAGTCGTAAATATTTTGTTCTTATAGGCGGTAATTTTAGTTTTCTAGAAAACTCATTAAGACCACCTCTCACAACAAGAATTTATGGTGGTTGTTGTAGTTACCTTATGAAGAAAGAAATGCCTTTAAGGTGAACTGAAATTAAAAAGAACATTCCTGCTTTGGAAGTTTCTCATAACTACTGCGTCAATATAAATAAATATTAGTTTTTATATCATTCAGACATGTACATGATTTACTACATACATATAAATATGTATGCGTATATTAATGTATTTTATTGCAATGCGGTTGGATACGTTAAATGCAACGTAACGCGTTTTCATTCCGTTGATTAAAAGAGATACGTCAAAGCGATGATTAAGCGAACAGGGAACAATTTTTCCTTGGTAATGTAGCAAACAAACTGCAAACAATAAACGTAGTGAGTACATATTTATCGATACGTAACGGCGGCGAGAAGAGCGTTCGACTCCTTGTAGCGTAACGTAACTGATTACGATTATTTTCAGGAGTTCATATCTATATGATAAGCAGGTCACCGCTTGGTTAGCAGCGCTCCCTATGTGACGCTTCCGGGGCTTTGGCGTGAATAGCGATGAGTTAAGGCTGATTCTCACTATATGTTTCGTCTCCTTGATAACTATACTATTATACTGTAATAATAACAATAATAAATAAATATATAGATTAAGTATAATTATCAATATTTTTTTTTAATCTCAGGATCGTTGAAGGATTCGAAATAACGATATCTGGATAGAATCAGTTGCCTTGACTGTATTCAAATTGTAACTTATTTTGATGCCTTGCAAATTGTGATTTTTCGACAGTGTGACCACTGTGTAAACTGTACAAATTCCTGTTTGTCTGCTTGGACGAGGTAAGTATTTGCCCCCAAATCAAATGATGGTTAACGTAAAAGTGTGGTGTAAAGAAATAGCCGATTATCAAGGAAAACACGCTTTCTTAAGTAAATTTTAACTCGTATATTGCAAATCAAATAAATGTGGATTAGTAAATATAAATTTAAATGAAAACTGGATATTAACAGGTATTTTAACTGTTATACAAAATTCTAGTTACAACCTTTAAACTCAGTTCTAACTGTTTAAAATTGTTTGAAATGCTGGCTAGATTCTGAACTTTTGACAAAAATACACATTAGTTTCAGATTTACAAATTGTTTATATTATGATCGTTTTTTTAAGATTAATGACAAATACGAATTTATTAAGTTTATTAAGTACCATTAAGTGGGAATTTTGTGTCAAAAAAATAGATGTTTGTTTTAAATTTTTAAGTATGATGTTAGATGTTTGATCTTTTAGCTTGTTGTTGAGAGAGTTTATAAAATTGGCTATAACATTGCAAATGTTATTACAAGGCGTAGCAAAATTTTTTCCTGAGTTGAGACTACAAACTCTAAATTTGTATATTCGTACTAGATAAATTAATAACCCAATCTAAATTACCAATGTTAACAGTGGGACTATGTACTTTAATTACATTGTTGAATTTTTTAAGATGTGTTTGTTTAATTTTATTAAAATAATATGGTATTTTTGAATAATAAATTGTATTACTTCATCATATGAGTTTTGTGACAAAATATCTTTTAATTTCAATTCTAAAATTTTAATTTTAATTATGTATCAATAATTAACTAATATAATTATTTAGCCATATTGCACCAAGGATTTTATTTGTTTAAACTAAATAATATAGTTCAATTTCGTAATTTTTTATGTTGATTGAAATCAATCTGATTATTATATTGTTCTTTAATTGTTTTATATCGTTTTAGGTATGAATTCTTTGTAACACATGTGTCATAAAATGAAGGGTACAGGCCTGTTTATTCCGTGGTCTGCGTCCTTGTTGACGGTGGAATCTTCAGAATACCCTGTCGTCTGGTTACTTTTAAATGATGGTCATGCATCCTAGCTTCTCTGTACGCTTTCCAGGACTTGAAAAACGTCTGTCTGGATAATTTTCTTTTTTCTAGAATAGTTTCAATTTGGATTTTCGCCTCAATATCCTCGGTAAGTTATATTCTTGTTTTTAAATGTTCACTTTAATTGTTATGCAGTACTTTCGTTGGCATAACAGTTTCTTTTTTAATTTCTGGGCACTTTTTTTGTATGAAATCTTTTTATTTCGCGTGCAAATTTAATTTTTCTGAGAGTAATTTCAAACATACGCCCTTTTTTTCTCTTACCTACGCGTCTCTATGTCAATTTTTTTCTAAACAAACCTTTTTTTTCAGGTCATGGCTTTCCAAAATCGTCGTATTACTCGAATATTACGACATTTCTTGGTCGTCAACATTCGCAAACCCCTTCGTAGGGGTTCAATGTGAATTTTGGCATTTAATGTAAAAATTATTTCTCATTCAAATATTGCGTGTCTCTCCTGTTCTAGTTCCATATCTTGCACCACGATCTTAGTTTCGGTAGTAATTTTATAATACGACGTCAACCTTTAAGTTTTGCAAATATGGTTTTAAAAAAATATATCTGTTTGGTTTTTTGCTCAGAACGACTCGTTTGTTCTGTTATTTGTCGTCGTTAAGATACTTCTTCAACACCCCATCTTGTTTATCGGTGGGTTTTCGGTGATTGTTTTAGATTTAGAGAACAACCACTGCCTTTTAGATATTAGCGCAGACATAGTTTCATCAGGAAAAATTGTGATCACTTCCCTGTTTACTCCTGTCTCAGAAACTAAAGTCGATTTTTGGGTAACTTCCAAGTAATTCGATTGTTTTTTGTTCTCATTCTATATTATTTTTCACTACATTAATTTGTCAAGATTGCCAATTGTGCCTAGTTGGCGACAAAATGGTTTTACAAACCTATTTGTTTTACTGGCTTATTAGCTTATTTATTTGTTCCCTATTGATCTCTTAATTGATTCCGGCTGATCTTGCAAGTTGACTTATAAAATATAAATAAAAAGAAATATTACTACACTCCATTCGCGTTAAGAATGCAGTAGATAGCTGTGCGATTGGCGTTTAAATTGCACCAAAAAATGAAATAGTACCGGTAAATCAACAGTGTAATTAGCGTAAAGGTTTGGTTATCAAAATTTTGTAATAATAGCAAAGAATAATATCAAATGGAGTTTTAATAACACACGTTCTTAGTAGCTTATTTGCAATGTTACAATCATATTAAAGGTAATAATATAATACAAATAAAGTAACACTGAATTAGTGAATATACTTCTGGAAACTTCAAGTTCAATATTGGATTTCGATGAGACCTAATGATAGATCTGATGATGGTGATATATTTGCGGCTATGATAATTCAATCATATCATCAACAATATTGTTGAGTCGATACATTTTATTCTCTTCTTTGATAACATGTTTAATGCAATTTCTCCATGCGTCACTGTTGGGCCCTTCAATAAGCAACATTTTCACTTCATGTAATTTAAAAGTTTTTTTTGTTAGTAGCGACATGTTGCTTTACTTCCATATAAGTTCGATGGGGTTAAGGTTGCAGGTATGAGGAGGCAATCTCAAAATTGCATGACCAACGTTCGCTACCATTTGATTAATAATGTATGTGACGGGATTATCTGTAGTACGAGGTTATAATATTGAAAAATTATTAGCTTACTGTAGAAGCATACAACATTTGAAAGTCAAAATATTTTATTATTCAATATACTCTCCTCTTAATTGGATACATTTATTACAACGAACCTGCAACGCCTCTAGACCTTTCAAAAAGAAATTTTTATGTTACTTTGCGAACCAGGCCTCCACAGCTTCTATCACCTCTTCGTTGGAAGAAAATTTACGACAAAACATCTTTGGACAGGTTTCCGTGTCTTCTTTTCTAACTTCTTGTCGTAGAGTGGTCAGCAACGTCGAATAATAATCCCCGGTTATTGTTATACCCTTATCCAGAAAATCAATCATTATTACTCCATGACAATCCCAAAAAATTGTAGCAAGAACTTTTTCAGCAGATTTTTGAATACAAAACTTTTTAGGCCTTGGAGAACCAGAGTATCTGCATTCTATCGATTGTTATTTTGTTTCTGGGAATAGAAATGTACCCAAGCTTCATCCATAGTAACAACATGGCTTAAGAAGTCTGCATCCTTTTCACAGATTGAACACACACATTTGAGGATCCATTTTGCAGAAATTTTTCTCATGTTTAAATCGACGTGAACTATATGATGGACGCGTTCATATGAAATACTCAGTGCCTCAGATATTCGTTTTAGTCCAATTCGACGATCTGACAAAATCATGTCGTGAACTGCATCAACATTTTCGGGGACGGACACAGAAACTGGCTTTTCCGATTGGTGTTCATCTTCAATGGAAAATTTATCCCTTTTGAAGCGGGCAATCCAATTTTTACGGTCGCATACGAAGGACATTGATCGCCAAGGGCATTAAGCATATCTTCGTAAATCTGCTTGCCTCTTACCCCCTTCAAATGCAGGGACTTGATAATGACTCGATACTCCAATTTTTAGATTTTCACAATTTCGGTCGACATCCTTTTTTTTTCAAATTTTACTGCGTAACTTTGGTTTGACTGATAATTAGAGTTGGGCAAATTATCCTACTAACGTAGTCAGTAACAGAAGTGCTTGTTTTTCTTATATGTAAAATTTTTACTTTATCTAAATATGTAGTGATAAAAAAAGGCGAATACATCGCAAGGTGGCCAGTTTGTTCGCCTGCTTTGTTCGATTTTGTCCCCAAGGAAAATTTGCACAACTCTATTAGTATGATGTATGTTTCATACATACTAAATTACAATATTACGATTGATCTGCTTTATTTATATTACATTATTTGTGGCCCGCGTTGCAATATGTATCTGCTCCGCCGGACAATTGCTCAACTCTACTGATAATAGAAAATGAACCATTTCCCTTGAAACCCTATTCTTCTGCTTAATAGCGACACGATATAAAGAAATAATTTAATTATAGATTATCCCGTGGGCAAAGATGCTCTGAAAATGCTTTTACTTTATTCGGTGAAAAGCTTTAACTGTATAATAGATAATTGTATAATAATGCGCGCATCCCAGCATGCGGAAAAAATTATCTTAACTACGTGTTTATTGCATAATTTTGTTAACAATCGTCAAATTAATTCCGCTAGTACTAACTCTATCTAATAAAATTTGGTTTAAATCTATCCTTACTTATAATAATTCTCGCCCCATATTATTACAGGTGAAGTATTTTTACGTGAATGCAAGGGAATGGTTATGGAAGGGAGAGGGAACATGTAGTTAGAATGAGCCTTTAGATAGTGCTGTTCTCGCGTGATAATACCTTTGGCGAAGACTTCTGAATTTGCTGTGTCGACGGGTGTATATTTCACCGGTGCCCACACTCGACCTTTGACAAAGAACAAAGGATGCAAATCGGTTTCTTGCACCTTGGCGATGTGCTGCTAGAACTTGCGGTACGGTTTGGTTGGTACGAGATCGTGGTTTGTACATATGTAGCAACGTCCGTTACAATCGTTTTTCTAGGAATATATTTATGGATTTATCGGGTTTGTATACAATATTTACAATATCGCCTGCCTTATGTATGGTCTGAAGATTTGCGTCGATAACAGAATTTCTTGTATTGCGTAATATAAGTAAACATTATTTACACGTGTGGAACAACTATGCATCTATACTTCACTTCTATAATTGAATTATTGAACTTATCTCCAACAGTTTTTTGTTTCAATCACCTTGCATCTTGATCCATTATAAAGATTGCTCTGCTAGTACAGAACGATGGAGCAATATTTAGTCCTATTAAAATTAATGTATGATCTTAATGTAATACTGGTTGATGTTCTTTTTTCAGGAATAAGTTCCTAGACCTTAAATGCGATACTTATTAAAGTTGACCCTTGGTAGTTACAACATTTTCTATTATCACCCTTTTCAAATATAGGAAGTATTACATTTACTTCTCACTCCTCCAGCATTCTTTCTATTTCCTTGCTTTATCATGCAATACTTTTAACATGTCAATACCTTCACCTCTTATGATTTTGATTATCTCAGATTTGATGTCATCGCAGCCCATTATTTTCCGTATCGTCAAACTTTGTTAGGGATAAATTAACCCTGATCTGAGTACTTGAACACGCACACCTCTTGGTGCTCCGGAGCAATGTCGGGAATTAAACCTGGCGTTGGTATAGCACTTACGGTAGTTTAATAGCAAATTAATTAATAATTTAAATTCTGGGCAAATCAGAAATTGCTTCAATACTGGAACAATTGTCATGGCTAGATACATGCGAAGAAGTGCATTTACAAAGTATTTACACAGAATTGGGTTCTCCGATGGGAGGAAGTGCTGATTGTGTTTAGAATGCAAGGAGATAGTTGGTATATTTATTTATATTTTTTAGTTTATAGCATATGATGAAAATAGTTTTTACTTCGTTTTATTTCCTGCTTCCATGCGTTTTCCAAATTATTCCCAAACTTTTCTTTTGCTGGACTAATTAGCTTCTTAGCTGTCGTTGTATTTTATACTTGTTATGTGTCTCTAGCGTTTTTTTGCCGCTTAAATTCGTCTTCCATATATTGTCTTTTAACATAATTTGTTTTTTATATTTGTTTTTAAGCTGGCCTTCCAATCCTATTCCTTTCAGTAAGTGTAGGATATCAGAAGGCCCCAAGTCTCCCTCTTCGATTTCACGTGTTCCCAGGTGCAATGCCCTTGAGTTGCACAGTGCTACGCAATTTGAGAGGGGATGGATGCCATCCTGTTTCCATCTGCTCCAGAAGTTTTGCTCCTCCCTTTGTTTCTTTCACGTGAGATACTCTCACTTTGGAAGCGGAAGGCTTCTTATGGAGGTCCTGCACCAATTCCTGTTTATTACCGGTCTCGTCACGCTAATAAACGTCCTTCCTCCATGGTTGATCCCACGAGTAGCTAGGGAAGAAAAGGTCCACCTTTACAGAGCCCCGTATGCAGAGGTAAGGCTAAATACAATGGGGTGCGCCAGATGCCCTTTGGACTAGTAGACTGGTCTTCTATCCAGCCACGCATCCCATCAGCCTAGTCCGCCATTTTAGGATTTAGGTTTTTGTTGAGGTTGTCTCCTCTTGGTCCGTGCAGTTAAGAAAAGACTCCCCATCCCTTTCGGGACCCGGTTTAACAGTTGGACTTTCGGTAGCCGAAAGCCACAACTGGCATCGTTGTAGAACCCTATGCAAGACCTTACGTTTTGGTAATGAATGAATTTTTTGAATATCACAATGCCTCCAACGTTATTCCACAAAGCAAGAGTTTATTTGCATTTTTGTACGCATTTTGTAGAGTTATTAATATATTTTAATTTGCAGAAATATGGTCACTGATTTATGAAAAGAAAGTTTGGGTAGCACTAACTACCAACAATATGTAAATTTCACAGTGATCTTCTTCTTTATCTGAATTTCTAAAGCGAGGACTACCTTAGGATTATATATAAAAGTCTCCTTTAAATTATATCCATTCAGTTGTTACAAGCTGCGGTGATATTTTGGGATCGCCATTAATAATATAACAGAACTCAACTAGACATTTTAACGTGAAAATTATGCAAAAAAATAAACTCTATATTTTCTGATAATTTATGAGATAAGGATTGCAGACAAAGATTTTGGTTCTGCGTTAATCTGTGTTTGGAGCGCAATAAGAGGGCTCGTTGGACGAAAAATGTAAATACAAATGCATAAACAGACGTATAAGAGTGAAGTCAGCAGCAGAGGGCTAAAAGTTTCTAACGCGTCTTCAACATTTAAAAGAAGTCACAAAGAGCAATTTAACGTTATGATGTAAAGATATCCTTCGTAAAACCATTTACTTAATAATGTGTAAAAATTGAAGTTATTTTGCAGTTCATATATTTTCTTCGATAATTCCATACATTTATATAATTTGTTAACACATTACTCATCAATGCTGTTGAAAATGATATACGCGTGCAATGTTTGCAAAGAGGCTGTACCATATCCACCTTCATGATAAAGCTAAAATTATTGAAGTATCCAACA
This sequence comes from Protaetia brevitarsis, assembly GCA_004143645.1. Taxonomy (NCBI): domain Eukaryota; kingdom Metazoa; phylum Arthropoda; class Insecta; order Coleoptera; family Scarabaeidae; genus Protaetia; species Protaetia brevitarsis. Next base: position 114,608 of record RXPK01001195.1, read on the forward strand.
TAACTTGTAATAACATAGCAGTAGTAGTTGTTGTAACTATCTTGCTACAGAAATGTGGAAAAAGGGTTTGTCGACTGCGATTTACAACTGTGATTTACGACATCAGTTTTAAGAAGTATCCAATAAATTGGATTTTAATTAATGCTTTCATACAGTATTAACACGGGCGCCTTAATTGTAGAGGCGCTATTTCGGGATAAATGTTTGTTTTACAGCTATTGTTGCGGTCGAGAACAAAAGAACGACGTAACCATATACAGAGTCAGCCAAATTAAGTGTACATCATTGCTATCTTGGTTATTATTAATGTTGCAAAGTCAGCTAAATTAGCAAACTAGTAGTGCTTTCGATGTTGGTTAATACTCTATCGACAGAAAAAGCAATTGCTCGACGTATTTTGGAGAAAATTCGAATTTTGGTAATTTTTTAAGTGGAACACCCCCTAATATGTAATTTTGTAGAATTATAGAAAAGTCTGCAAACTTCTCCTAGACCCCTCACCACAAACTGCACTAAACTGGACCTACATTTCGATAGCAAAGCTATCAGCAGAATCACTGAACATACTTGATCATTTCAAGTATTAGGCTACGGTTGATTAATGGGAGAAACAAAATGCGGATAAGCTTCTGTCAAAATTATTAAACAGTCGACAATGACATTTGAGCAAAATAAGTTAAATCCTGTTGACGTACATTACATTTAACAAATTTTGTGTGCTTTTTTTTATACATTTAAGAAACTGTGGTATGATAGAAACTTACATACTTTGCAATAAGAATTTGCAACGCGATATAAACATACATATTTTGAAAGAAAAAACAAACTAAATAAAAAAAAATATTATTTGAAATCTAAAATTGAGAAAAAAAAAACGGGAATTGAAATTATTAAATTATTTGAATTTCAACAAGATGGAACTTAGATAGATATGGTTATTATTAAGTATATAAAACTTGTAAAATCTAATGTACCTATATACGTCAACAGAATTTAATTTATTTTGCTCAAATATCATTGTCGACTATTTAATAATTTTGACAGAAGTTTATCCGCTTTTTATTTTCCCATTAATCAACCGTAGCCTACTTGATCATTTTAATAGGCATTAACACATTCAAGCGGCCTTAATTTCTTCATTTTTAAATTTGGAGTAGTAATATATTAAACAATTTTTGATCAAAATTCTTCATTCTTCCAAAATATGCAAAAATATACAGGAAGTTCCAACATGGACGTTGATTTTATTTGTAGACGATGGGAACTATGAAAAATTGTCAATAACTATTTGAAATTACAAGAGAATAATGTTTGATTGAGAATTCTTAAACGTCAATAAAAGAAATCAAAATATTTTCGGGGTTTTTATTAAGAAAAATAATTAGCGGATTATGTAATACGAAATTAATTGAGTAACTGTAATCTGTACAAGTACATATATGTACAAACATTAGTACACACGTGAAAAGTTATCCGTATAATAGTAGTTAGAATTTTCGTAAATGTTGCAATACCTTTGTTGCAGGTAAAATTTGCTACAAAACTGTAATAAACTGAAATACCAGGTAAAATTCGTTTTCGTACGTCCCCTTGTTAGTTTACATGTTGTCAAACCAACAAAACGCAAAAAAAAACATTATTTCGGACCTAGAATCGTTTCCTAAAAATTGAAATCAATTTACTCTAGTCCTACCAACGTTTTATCGTAACGTGTCCTACGCAAGGTGTGCCTCAACAGGCACACATCTATTTGTACACATTGTTGATGTAAATAATAGCAAATATGCATTATTTATTTCATGTAGTAGGTATACAGTAAGATTAAAACATATAGAAAGAATATTTGTGTGCAGTAGATATAAATTAAAAATAGTACAAGATAGTAAAATATTTGAAAGTTATTTATGTAGTTTTGCAATTTGTGCACGTGAGTATTTTCTCTGAATGTTCACCACAAACTGTTTGCTTACACTTATCACATAACTGTGTTGACATTCTGCTTTTCTTTGATGGGCAAATACAGCACCGTTTTCGTTTTCTTACTTCTCGAGCCGAAGACTCCCCTGTGGTTGGTACTTGATTCAACGTAGTTTGTATCAATGAAGTATGACTTTTATGCAAGCCACTCAAACTACGACGTCTAATTTGCCCCAGTACTAATTCTGTGGTAATTTCTCGTGAGAAAATTTTGCAAAGTCTTCGTTTCGTTGGAAATATGCAGTCAGGATGGATATTCTCCAAATGACAAATGAAGCTACTCCACACACATCAATTATATTGAAAAAATAGACCAAAGGCCACCTATTAGTTTTGCGTTTCACTGAATATGTATGTACCATCTGATCAAGTGTATCCACCCTCCTTTCGTGGAATTGTAGTACTTATTGATTTCAGATTTATTTTTATTTTCCCTCATCAATGGTGGAGTCGTTGTGCATTGTAGATAATAATATGACACAAGCGATTTTTCTTAGGTACATAAGATACCAAAGTCATTGTCTTCTGAAAACCAAACAAGTTGCTTTCAATATTGCGGTCGCCTGTGAGGTAAAAAATTTGGTGGATGCAGCGCTTATTTTTTCTGAGCGTTCCTACACAAGTTAGCCTTTGGTAAGCAAAACTGGATGCAAGCTCGTAGCTGGTGAAAAGGTTGTCGAACGTAATATTCCTTTTAGTTCTCAGAAAGGTTCACAAAGGTCTTCAACACCTTTTGCGCTAAGTTTTCTGCTCTGTTGAGACGTCTTTTCCTAAGTACGGGTATACCACGTAACGGATAACTAGTTCCAACTGTTGCATATCACCAAATTTTCATACGTACTTATCTGGCTTGCTTGGCAGGTACTGTCGGAAAGATACACCGACCTCTAAAGGCACCAGTTGTTCATCGATGGTTAGATTACTGCCAGGAAGATAATATTTCAGCAAGTTTGTATTAACACGGGTCCAAGGTCTCTAATTGGTGGCCAAATTGTCCTTTTGCTTCGGAGGGTTCTGGTCGCTTTAATCGTCAAAAACGAATAAATCTTAGTAATTGAGTAAATCTATTTCGTGACTACCACGCTCGATAAACAGGATTTCATATAAGGATTCCATAGCTTCATTATAGTCCCCATTCCTTGTTTATTTCTTCCAGCAGTAACAAAAAGACCGAAGAAAGCACGGATTTCAAACGTCGTCAACTGGTTTCCACAAAATCGCCAAGAATAGAACAGCTCCTTATTAGTGAAAGTAACCACAATACCAATACCGTATATCAAAAACAATTGAATGCGTCACAAGGAGTATCAACATGCACTCCAGGTGGAAGTTTCACTTTGTTCAAAAGCTGTTGTAATTATGTTGGTGTGCAGCCGTGGTTTTTCCCTTGGCAATCGGCTGGCATCCACTCGGTACCATCTTTTCCAATAAAGTTTGCGAATGGCCGGGCGGTTCATCATTAGCATCACTATCGTCACTTCCTTCTTGTTCATCCGCTTTCTTCATCGCCAGTTTTCTTGATAATCCGCTTCACTAGAAGAGGTTTCGTCATTTGGCTCTTCTTCATCTTCACCATCATTTAACTTCCTTCCCAAATCCTCATCACTTTCGTACAATGCATCGAGCAACTCACTTTTCAGTTAGTGGCCGGCGTCGGCAGTCAACCAATCGGTCATACTTTCTGCATAAATTTCTAAAACTAAATAAGCATAAACAACAAATCTATTTTTAGGGTCAATCAAAACTTTATTTTGCTTACCTGGTCTATACTATACTCTCCACTAGGTAAAGAAATAAAATTAACCATAGACACCTAAAACGGCCAATGCGTTTGTTAGGAAAGTCACAAATACAACTGATAGCAATGCAGTTTGTAAGCTGACCGTTTTAGCAAAACGCATTTAGGGAATTCCGCTTCATATGCAACTGGAAGTTCTTACATACAAGGGGAAAGTCCCGAAATATAAAGCATATCTTATTACGGGGGATTTACCCACATATCTAGTTTTAAATAACGTAGCAATGCATTTTATAGTATAATAACAGTATGTGCCTCAAAGACACACCTTGGTAGGACGTGTCGGTAAATTATGTTTAATTTTTTTTAGTAAAATAGGAAAAATATTTTTAAAAAATTTTTATGTCATTCTGTGTTAAATAGTTATTTTGAGAAATACAAAAATCCTCCAGTCTGTGGGCAGTTAACTTACAAAGTTCCAGCAATTTCAAAACATCAATTGTGCCTCAAAGCACACCTTGGTAGGTTTAGGGTTAAGCGAGTTGAAAATAAATTTATACTCAGGTTATTTAAGCAACAGTAGGATTATCTATTGATTCTCAGTTACTTAAGTGCCTTCTTAAAGAATAACCAATTAAGATATTGTGCTCTAGCAGAAATAAGCTGCTGTGAGAAATATTTATTTATTTTTTTTTTCTTATAAATTATTGCTAGAAAGTTGCATCGTTATTATCAATATGCTTTTAATGCGCGCTACGCAATTATGAAAGCTTTTTGAGTAAAGGTAAAGAAATGAAACTTGAAACAAATATTGCAAAATCTTTTTGCTTAAACGAGAACACTGGAAATAATAGAAATATAAATTTCATGGACATCATTTGGGATTTCCAAATCAATATTTATTTGGAAATGTTGATACAATCAAAGAACATGGTATAGCCAGCCAAATACAAATATTGCAGTCATTTTAATAACGTATTTAGTGGTTTTATTTTAATTGTTTGTACCTTGTATAAACTCCTATATGAACCAAGTTTTTTGTTGTGTAAAATTAATTGCGCTCATTATTGATAGTAAATTTCGTGGCCGATGCTTTACTGGGCCATAAATTTTATGCTTAACGGAAATTGTTAAATATAAGAACAAGTATTGCAATAGGGTAATAAATTTCTTCAGGGTAAGATATTGACGCTGTGATATGGATTAGATGCGTGTGTGTACGTGTGGTGCTTTGTATCAAAGCGATCGTTAGATCGACCGTGCTTTGATTAAACTGTATGATTTAGTGGAAGTTTATGTTTTAATTATGGTATTAGCCAGCCTTTATCGCATCTTAATACATCTTCGGACAATATTGGGGTACATGAACTTAAACGTTGGGAACGTCTTCGAGTTGGTAATTGTTTTCGGAATACTAATCTCGCTTATTTGCTTTTACTTTCTGTTTTTCTGTTTGCACGGTAAATTAACTGGAAGTCAAGAGGCGAGGCGTTGGCGTTCCACCGTATGTTTTCGTATACGCAAAATAATGTTATATGTGAAGGTTTTTTTTTTATACAGAACATTTTCAAGGTGTCAGGACACCTACATCTACTTCTCGATCGGCAACATCCTACTGGACATATCCTAACCGCGGTCAGAATTGTGTGTATTTGTAAGATGTGACTCAACTGCACGAAGGCGTATCTTATTTTTAACGTCCCAGCGGTTACTTGCGATAATACAGAATTATAGTGGTAATTAAATGGATAAAATTTATCGTATTTCTTATGTGCATGCGTATAATTTTCTGCATTCGATGTATAATAAACGATTCAATTACAATGAAAAGCTACAGATTAGTTAAAAGAAATAAGTCCTTTGCATTAACTTTTCTAAACTAACGATAGGGATAAGTTAAAATATGATGCACTCATCAGCACGCACAACCTGAGTTTAACGCTAAACAAGGATTGTCAAGTTGAACTGAAATAGAAAGCAGGACCTACCGTGTTAGTCATGGTACTTTAAGTTTAACGAGGAAAATTAAAACCTTGTGCTTTTAAAATAGTAACTCATATACATATATCATTAATTCCAAAGGAGATAATCGTCACTTATTATTGTTTTCAGAAAACTTTTACTATTCTACGCATTTCGATATATTATTTTAGTGTTTGTTACGTGATAAAGCTTAATCTTACATTGCTAACAATGCGATTTATGTAACTAGTTAAAATAATAAGTGTTAGAATAAAGGAATGCGAAATACAAAACTCTATACAAATTCATGAGTTCTTTTAACGGTGACGGATATGTTTCTAAAGAACAAAGAATTCGTCGCAATGTGCATGCAATATGACTACGGTTAAAGTGAGCCTAATGAATATTGAATGATTGCATGATCTGTAGTCATTCTGAAGGCTTTGCTAGTAAAAGTGCGCGTAATGTGATGATGTGAAACAGCCGTGAATTATTTGATTTTTACGTGTTAAAATGAAATTGATAGTTTCTGTACTTCATATTAACAACTTCAAAAGCAATGTGACGTTACGAAGGAACCAGTGCGCAGATGAAACTAAGAGAAGTGGCCCTCCAATCGTTCCAACATCGTTTCGATTCCAGACTCAATTACACCTATATTATATAAAGAAACAACACGCCAAACGCTCACCCAACAAGCGTGTGACCCCCTTTTGCGTAGTGGGTGATCGTACATAAACCTTGAGGTGCGATAGCGATTAAAGTGGATTTATGCATTTGGAGGAACATTGATGATGCCTGGCAATTCGAGTCCGTTTCTAATTTTGTTCCCCATATCATATTTATATAGAATTGAGAGGATTAATGATTCGTATTGCGGATGTGGTGGGGCAGATAGAGCGAGGCATGTTTTATTTGATTGGCAACCCATTGATAAGTGGTAGGTGGTTGAATGGTGGGATTTTTTTTGTAATGCTAAAGAAGTAGAAAGGTTATGGCATGATATTTAGATGGTTTGAAAGGTATTACGCGTTTAAAAACGAATATTTCGTATTTTTCAATGGTTCGAATTAGTACTAAATTATAGCTATTAGGTAACAAATTGGTACGGGCCTATAAAATAAATATTTAAAATATAAACCTTTAATTTAATTATTATTGGATAGAGTAATTAGGATTAAGTTATTTACATTTAAAGCATGTAGAGAGTACTTGCTATTTTTAACTACCCAGAAATACAAAATGCTGCTGAGGTATAACAACTTTCCAGGTAGCAGCCTGACGTCACAACGACGTCGATATTTAGTCATTGATTACGTCGATTGTCCCAATATTACGACGTATTTAAAACGTCAAAAAGACACCATAATGTCACAGACCATCGACGTTGCTTACGGACGTCGTATAAACGTCATTTATTTTATCATATCGAAATTCTTTATTGCAACAATTGTACAGTGTAATACGACATTACCCAGTATTCTGTAGTAGTACATATTAGTACAAAAAACTGCATATTGCAAAAGTTTCTGTTACATATGCGTAACAAGTAAATGGATATCTCACATATAAGGTATGTTTGAACTTAGTATTATGATATGATATGATATGATATTTATTTGATCTTCGAATGTAATTACAAAGAATATACATACATTATGAGATACGTCAAGTTTACATCTTAAAATTGAAAATATTAAATTACACATACACACAGATGAACTACAAAAACATAAACACAAAGTCTGAATAAATCTACTCTAAGAATTCTTTGATTGAATAATATGGCCTAGAAACAAAAAAATCGTGACAGGACCGACGAAAACTTTTAAAGTATGTATGGTTTCGAATGCATTCCGGCAGCCTGTTTAGGCATTTAGCACCAATATAGTCTATCTTATTTTGACACACTGTTAGTCTTTGGAAGTCTGGGCGTAGTTGATTTTTATTCCGTGTTTGGTATGCGTGGTAATCACAATTTTTTCGAATGTCATTTTTCTTTTTGATGTTATAACAACGTTGAACATATATAGAGAGTGAAATGTCATTACTTCAAGTTTTCTGAACAATGGGACACAACTGGTTCGTGGGAAGTACACCTTCAATTATTTGTATAATTTTTTTGAATTTTAAATACAGCTTCGGCGTGGCCACTGTTACCTCAGACCACTAAACCGTATTGCAGGACCGACTGGAAGAGCCCGAAATACATTTGCATCAGCACAGGTTTAGAAACGGTAGACCGCAACCTCCGGAATAGGTACACGACCACGCTCAGTTTTTTACATATCGATCCATTATATGAGGTGCCTATTTATTTATCACACTAGTACGTATGCAAGAGAGACGATTGTAACACATAATTTTCTGAGTCCATGTATTTACTAGAAATAGTGCAAACTTCTTCTAGATTCCTCACCACAAACTGCAATAAACTGGACGCACATATCATCAGCAGAAACACTGAACTGAAAAACTACACTAAAACTACCCTAATTTATACCAAAAAAAGTCAAGGTGCAATAACTAATCACTAATCCTAACTCCAACTAATCTACTACTTCTACTTAATAAACTATAATTACAAGAATTTAAGGGTCTTAAATCTGAATTCATTAAAATATGTTTGTTTTTATATATTTCCACACCTTCATAACAATTCAACTGTATATAGTTGTTTACGTTTGTAACTAACTTCACATTGTGTGTTTGTGTCAGAATTTGAAAATATTTGCAAATAAACGGGGTCATATTATACGACTTATAAGCTGAATATTATTTTTTCATAGTAAAACACGGCAGCCTCTTGGCTTTTTAAATTTAGTCTCCTATTTCTTTGACTCATTAAATTATATCAGCCATTCCAGTATCTTAGTACCCTGTACTAATATAGGTTTCTGGCTGGTTGATCGAAGTAATCATTTGGCTTTATTTTTGACTTGCAAAAAAGTACCTGTATTTTTGCGTCTAGAAACTCGCATTCTCACTGAATGTGGTAAGTGTTCGGTGTCATTCCATTGCACAGTCTGCAGCTGGCATCTATAGTGTTGATTAGTGTTGTATATGTTTTGTAAGTTTCCTTTCAGTGTACAGTGCTTTAATTGTTAGGAGATCTGCTACGGACCTGAGCTGTAATGGTTCTTTTCTTGCTAACCCATCGGTTTTTTCGCATCCTTCGATTGCAGAATGTCACCCATTTATTGCAGTTTCATCAGGCTGCTCAGAGCACGAATACATTCCCAAACCAGTCTTCATTGTATCTTAGGATTCACTTGTGTCTTCAGTATTGCCTGCAATATAACTGCTTATTTTTATAAGCTCTCTGAATGATTTTTGTTGCACAATGCAATATTGCACATGCCTTCACTTGAAAAAAATCGTTGCATATTTTCCTAGTGAAAAATATTCTCAGCTCACTTTATATTCAAATTCCAGTCCAGTTTTCCGTTTTTGATCTGTTTGTAAACCAGAACCTATCTCTATACTTGGATTGATTCTAGTTTATCCGATTCGTGTTCTCCATCTCGAAATTTCTGTTAAAAAGATAATATACTTTCGCAATCATCTTCTCGGCTCTTATTCTCAAATGGATGTCTTTCACATTATCGACAATATTATTGTGTTCAAATCCCGCATATCTGCCACTTCGTAGTTTTTACTTATAATCTAAGATGCCTCATTCTTATCTCGCCTATTGTCACTAAATGGAGAGGAGGAAGATCTAGTAGCTATTCCATTGCTGCAAGTTTATTATACTTTGGTTGTTAATGTTTTGTGTTCAGTAAATGTTATATTATAGCGTACTTGTTTTCCTTCTAGAGTCTTGCTTTTAAAATTATCTTGACTGCTTATCATTAATAAAATAAATTCAAAACTTAATTCTTTGAAACTCGTTGATACTAACAGAATCGACAGATATAAGGAAATAAAATGTGGCTTTTCGATAGAGCATTGAATTGTACTTATATCATATTATCAAAAATATGTAGTGTTCCATTTGAACAAAAATTACTTTTAGTACTAGGGAAGTATTTTTTATTTCATGATTAGTTACTCGCCGTTAATGCGTCATACATTAGTCTTTTTATCTTTTTCAGAAAAGTTAAAACAACTCCAAAAGGGAAAGAAGATATTTTATGAAACTCTCAGTAAAATGTTGAGTGGAATCTAAAAATGCAGCAAAAGATATAGGTTTGGTATTCATAATATCAAAGTTGGGCGAGACTTCCGGTATAACCGGAAGTGAGTCATTGATGGTATTTGTTCTAAATAACTAATCTCAAAGTTTTATAACATTCCAAATTCAGTAACTTCTAATGAACGGGTTTCGTGAGTGAGTCTGTATATGTTTGCTATTTCTGCTGTATCTGATGTGCTATTTAACCTTACAACAATTTCTTTTATTAAATTTAACTAAAATTGTACTTAAACTACCGAAATAAATTTAGTTTTACCCCTAGGATATCGCCTCAAATATGGCAATAAATACTACAATTTAGCCTGAATTCCAGTGTATTTATACTGATCGATAATAAATTCGTATGTTCCTTTCTAATGTATTCCTTCCCTTAAGTTTTTTTTTGCGGCAATATTGTTTTGGATTATATTTTCTTAAAAGCCACACTTATTTAATTCGATTTTAAATATCTTAGAAATGTTATTCCATGATTCACGTGGCAAAATACTTGTTCCTATAGAATCAGCAGATTCATTTCCAAAAGTATTTCAAACGTCTTAACGTGTTCATCTGATACTTATTTGTTTTAAACTAAGTGTGCTTCCAGATATTGGTTATACCCGTCAACAAGGTGATATTTTTTATTAGAAAGTATTATTATATATATTGTTATAATTATTTTTACTTTAACCAACACAATTTCTGTTAGGCATTTCTTTCACAATTCTCAAAAAGAATTTAACTACAATAAATTCCTGTTTGGCAGTATGAATTGTTGTCACTATTATTCTCACTCGAATAAATAGCATAGGCTTTTAAGATTCCTTTGTAATATCGGCACTTATAAAACGTTTTTTAACTTCATTTTTTATCTGAATACAATAACGTACTTTGCAACAAGTTGTTCATAACCTTGAACATCCAATAATAACATGTCAAACTTCTTTTAGCTTATTACGAATTTCAAACGGTTTTGCTAGTAACGCTTCGTTGCACTTATACACATTCAGATGACGCAACAAACTTTATTTGGTTCTTTTCTTTTTCTGGTCGGCCAATAGATCCTACACGTAATACGTACAAGATCAATTCTACCAATCGACGGGCCAGCATCTTCCGCAATTAATCACCATTTGTTAATTAATTTAAGTGCGGAAGGTAAGCCTAATAACCTTAAGAGGAAATTCCTCAGCGCGATGAAATGCGTTCATAATTTATTATCAGAGGATCGTGCACGAGAATTACGGTTGTAAATTGAGTTCCTTAATTAAATATCGACAAATAATGAAGATAGTCGCTAGGGTATGCACGCCGCAAAGAAATAAATAATTATTGTATTGTCATTAATACAACATGCTTTTTCTTCCTTTGATATCTGTTTCTGTTTGCATTCTTCATTTATCTAGCTGCATTGGATAATGAACAAACAAATGGTTCTTTTTAGTTGTTGAAATAATTGATTGCCATTGGAGTGAAAAATATGTGACATTTTGAAAATTAAAAATATGGGAATTTTTAAATAGTTCGGAATACACACGCATTAAAGTTTGAATTAGAATACTTACTGGTTTTGTGATAAGAAAAAAGTGTTGTATTCTAAACAGTAACTTGGCTAATAACCATAATAAACAAACAATTTTCTAGAGAGTATGTAATTTATAAAAATAGGCTTATTTTGGCAAAGTAGTTATTTCTTTTTTTCGGTATACAAATAAAGTGATTATAAGAATGTTTCTAACTACAAATTCGTTGCTTTGACATTATGTATTGCAGAAATAATGTACTTACCGTTGGAAATTCGGTGCGTAAAGTTGAGAGTGAGTGTTAAATTTTTCCGTTATTTCCTTGTAAACGTATTTGCTTTTCGTATTGGAAATTTGGCTTCAATCATTTCTACGCACGCATACTTTATATCAAGATGCATTATGAAGTCAAGTATTTACCATAAGCAGAGACAATATGAGACGTACAACTAGACTTGCAAAAAGTTCGGAATATTAGGAAAATTTGTGTTTGATATCTTTGTTTAATATGTAAACTTGAATATATATCTCTATCTTTGTCTTTAAAACGGCAACGAGCAGTGAGTCAGAGGGCGCCATGATCAGTTAGGGTTATTTTATTTGTAATCGTTGCAGTCGGTGCACAGTGGATTAATTAATGCAGTCTGACTGATCAAAATTCAATAAATTTAATTTTCTCTTTTCAGCAAAACCAGTTCCTTTCATGATTGAACATCTGGAAGGTTAATGAATTAAAGGTCCGAAGGCTGTGTGATGGTTTAGTAAACAAACCAATCACTCCCCTCCGCTTCGAGCAGTTTTATTTGCTAAATTGTGATTTTCGTTAATATAAGTTACATTATGTATAAATAAAGTTTCTGAATGAACTTCGTGACAATCAAAACATTACTTTTACAAAACTTGTCACCGAAACTATTATCTGTTGATATAATCTTTTTGAATACTTTGAACCACTTTGCGTTTACATTTTTGAAATAGTTTCATAAAGTGTTAACTAAAACACTTAACATTTTTTTTTTTGCAAATACGCGCAGATTGTATTGTTACAGAAATTTTTAATATTATCACTTAGGTTGCAGATCGGTAAGAATAAAGAGACATGAGCTTCTGCAATGGTTAAGAGATTCCAATTCGTCCCTCCCTGGTATAGCAGAAGGCTGGAACATTCTTCTCACCTTCAACAGGTTAATTATTGGGTATGGCAGCCGAAGTTTGAATCAATACCTACTCAATCTTTTTTAATTCTAAGCTTTCGCAATTATTCTTCTCAACAAATTAAAAATCATGTGTTAGTGGTCTGATGTTAGTGATCGCGATACAAACAAAAGTAGGACATCACTTTTTACGGTATTGAACCTAAGAATTGAAAAGCCAAAAGAGGAAAACCAAATGATATAAATAGTAAGAAATTTTAAATTAAAATTGTAAATAAATTGTAATGCAATAATAATAATTGGTTTATTATAATTAATTAGCACACTGCATTAATTTGCTTCTTAATCTCATATCCTCTAGCAGTTTGAATCTTGAATTAACTTTATATCGTCCTCATGAATACTACATCTGCCTTGCGTTAATTCTATGTTGGTATACGTTAGATGTGATTTGTGTATTGATGTTCTTTAAGTCTATTCTCGAGTTGCCTACCAGTTTCTCCTACATAAATATAGTTACAATCTTTACATTTAATTTTGTAAAACGATTTTTATCAAGTTTCCTAATTTTGTCTTTATTGTTATGCAATAAGTTATTAATGGTATTGTTAGATTTAAAGATAGGTTTTGTGTTATACTGTTTAAAAAAAATGTTCTAATTTGTTTGTATTGTTATTATATGTAAAAAGTTTGCAAATGTAGTGTTTGTCATTTTAATAAAAAAGTGAGTTTTGTTTAATTATCTATTTATTAATTAATTTTTCAACGACATTGATAGGAAAATTCTTGTCTTGCGCTATTACTTTATTATATTTAGTTTTTTGTTAAATTCAGTAGACTTAAGAGGTAAATTATAAAGTCTGTGTATGGAAGAATTAATTGCTAGCTAATTTATGAGAATAATGATGGTGAAAGTCATAAGGGTATGATATTGTTAGTTGTGGTTACTTTCCTATAAATAGCGAAATCAAATTACTGTTTTCTATTAACTTATACATTCCTTTAACTTGTTGTTAATATAAGTTATTTTCAATTTCTAAAGTAAAGTTTTTAGTGTGAATGTTATTTAAATATGTAAGATAATTATAAATATCGTTGATATTTCCAGTCCATATCGTTGATAGTTGATATATCTGGTCCAGAATAGTATATAGTTTAATTAATGATAATATTAAACCAATTTTCTCTTATTTTATTTTTTTTTACTATTTATATATATCATTTGCTTTTTCAATTCTTACGTTCAATACCATAAAAAAAGTTGTTTACTGTTACTAGTTCTCTGTGATATTTTGTGCGGACTTCAGTAGTTCTTCCTCTTCTCGCGTTGGGTTTCTGAACTGGTATCTGTTTTGTTTCTTACGTAGTTTCTAAAATTTATTTAAAATTTAAAATATTGATTAATTAGCTTTAATATTACGGATAATGAGCGGTGTATTTCTATTAAGTGGAATTTAATTATCCCATTTTAAAGTATGCACCTTTCCGGAATTCATTTATCCTTCTATTTATCTAACTAAATTGTATTTTAATTAAGAGTATGTTTTTGAAAGTGATTTGTTGGATACATTTTATTATTTTTAACTTTTGTATATTATAATTGCAGAAGCCTGAAGAAGGCAGTGGTTTTTAAGTAGCTACCGAAACGTAGCGCAATATAATTAAGGAAAGTATAGACTAAAGTAATTGTTCAAATTGGCGGTTTTTTTTAATTAAATTTCACTTAACTTTTAAATGTTCAATTATATCTCTAACATTATTTTTTTTGTCTTCTGCATTTGAATCTGACCTGGGTATATAGTTTTAACCTCTTATATCTTTTATTTATTTTTTCAGGACAATAAAATAATTTCAACAAAATTTTATTGCGACAAATTAGTTTTCTAACAAAACACTTTGTTACTTCAAATAAATGAAAGGTTAAATGAATAAATAATTTGGATTAAATAACCAAATATTTGTTTGCCCACATTTAACTCAATATTCAGTTAGCTTAAACAAAATTTGGTATCATCAAACAAATCGGTTTTTTAGTATAAGTAGTGATTGAGTTTTATACTAGCTGTTATTTATTTATCATTGCACTTCAACTAAATTATGACATAACTATGGATCGAAAATGCAATATTTAAAAAAGGGAAAAGAGGTTATAAGATACGATAAAATAGGAAATACGTGAATATGAAATAATAAAATAATAGAAGTAGAACTGATTTTAGGGTTTATAAAGCGAAGATAGCTAGGAAAAACGAATTATATGGACAAAAGTGACGAAACTAGCGGTAAGTAAGAAAGCATGGTGAGAGTTTGTGTAAGAAAATTAGAAGCTACCTATTCCTCTGCCCTGTTAATTTAACCACCTAATTTCTTTTGGGTCGATCAATAATTTGGTTGTAGTCATATATATTCTTGAACTCGTTATGTGTATATTGTTTCCATTAATTAGTTAAACTCATTTTTTTTCAACAATAGATCAGCATACATTGGATTTTCTATGGATAAGCTTAAGCTCAACGATCCTATATTTCCATAAACATTTATTAATGTAAACGAAATATTGTTTGTAAAGTGGACACTTATTTAAAATTACACGATGCTTGTATCATGACTTCGTGTGAAAGGAAATACTATAGCTGCTAATTTATTTGCTGGAATAAGTTACCAACACTACGAAGATACACTTACCTAATAATGGCGATGAGTTTTTACGCAGTTTCTCGTGAATTACACAGGTATGTGATGTGCGCATACATCAATCAGCCCTATAACTTTGAGGCAAGCTATTAGTTAGCGTTAGCATTCAGTATCACGGATCTTACTACACGTGAAGTTACTATAACGCCGGTTCACGCTCAGTAATTACACGCACTTTTTGGTTGATGGTTTATTTTACATTCCACTATATCAGTATGCCGTGCTCAACGAATATAAACATTAAACGCAAGTAATTCTGCGTGATCCTACAACAAATCATTAAAATATAACGTTCACGTGAAAAAAAAATATTATTTTATTAATAACGGCAATGAAATAACTCTAAAATAACTCAACCTCGCCGCGGGCTGTGCTTGTAGAGATATAAATCGATGAGGCACTCTCTTGTAAAATATCGAAACGTCGAAAAAATTAATGCTTTACGTCCAAGTCGAACTGGAAACCATAGTATGGTAATAGGAACATTGTCTCTAGCTTTTCATCTAACGAATGCCACATGCGATTTATAAGTAAGTGCTCAAGTTACATGCAATAGCTGACGTGGGGCATTAATAAGCTGGATGCAGGAAATGAAGATCTATTCTTTAACAACTGTAAATTGAATTTTTGCTCGAATCGTACGAGACATCAATTGTTGTTCATAGGCTTTGAGCGGGGGCTGTTTTGCATATGTGCATGTAGTACAAGCTCTACGAAAAATGATGGTTTTAATCTCGCAAAGTCTGGAGGAAATACGACGTATTGGAATAAACCACTATAATTTACTTTCGCAGATATAGTAGAGATTATACGAAGCAAATGAAAGGATACGTTAAACCATTGCAAATTATTAAATGAAATATAAACTGTATTCCTATGTAAGTCGTACATTTTGAGTGTTTATTGATTATTTTTTGCATGTTGTTCAGATAGTTGTTCATAAGTACACAGAGAGAAATATTATTTACTTAGAATTACATTTTGTAGTAAACATATCGCAGTATTTACAATAATTGCAGACTGCCAATGTTATTCTTAATTTCTACTAACAAAAACGTAGCGAGCAGTATTTTTAGTTAATAGTGTTATTGATTATATGTACATTGCTACTTATCGTTACAAGGGACAATTGTAAAATAAACTATATATTTTTGGTGAGTATATTGTAGTAATCCACAAGAGAATTGACAGTTCAATATACCAATGCAATAGGTAAATTGCTTTATACTATATATTTATTTCCTCAAAACTGTCACATTTCTTGCCTTAAATCACATCTTTTCCCTTAAAAAGTCATTATACAGGGTATTCCACGTAAGTGGTTCATTAAAAGTTTATGATGTTCTATTATTTATTTATATTTGGGATTTTGGCACCATTTTTTGTTCGATTGGCACTATAAATGTGAAATACTTTAATCAAAATATCACTTCCGGTTGACCGGAAATGGACGTCAACTTTGTTAGTTTAAATAGAATGATCTAATTTTTTGTTCAGTTTTGGATTCTGCGACCATAAATACGTCAGTTTTCATTAGCTATTCCTATAGCTACATGTTGCCGTTTTTGAGTTATTTAAGTTTTTCTTTTTTTTAGTCATAATCATTGCATTATTGAGAAATTAATATCTCGGTTAATACTACAAGTAGAGACTCCAAATTTGCTATGTTATGAATGTGGATTTAACCCTAAGAAACGGTACACACACTTTACAATCTAACATATAGGGTGTTCAAAACTGAGGTAGAAAGTGACATATTTTCAAATGCAGAAAACTCAATTTCCTTAAATAGAACACATGTATTTTAATTCGAAAAGAAAGTAAGTATCAGCCTTATCACTTTATATCAGCATTCCCTATACCTATCTTCATAAATTTTGAGATATGAACGACTTTTTGTTAAACGGAGTAAGTAGTCCTATCTTTAAATGTTTGTAGCTGGCTCTGAATGGGATTAATGTCAAATTCATTGACAAACCATAAGTGTTTATGTATATCATCGTAATTACACTTTTTTACTACACAAGAACATTAATACAAATGACTATTCGAACAGCGACATGTATGTATGGTTATTCAAAGCATAACACATGAATTTGACATCATTAGCTATAGGAACAACTAATGAATAGTGACGTATTTATGGTCGTAGAATCCAAAAATGAATAAAAATTAGATCATTCTATTTAAAATAACAAAGTTGACATCCGGAAGTGATATTTTGGATAATTGTGTCAAAATCTCGAATATAAGTAAATAATAGAACATCATAAACTTTTAATGAACCACTTACATGGAATACCCTGTATAATGACATTGCGGTGTAGAATTTAATTCTACATTCAAAAATACAAAAATATACAGGCGAAAAGGGGAAAATAAGACAATGCTTATTCGATAACTAAAATCTGTTCAAGCTTCTTTTCTATTCGTGCTTATTTTTATATCGAAGCATCAGATAATGTACGCTTTCGCATGTGAAATTTTGTTCTTTCTTCTTCATTATCTTCTGACTCGTTATCACTATTTTTTCTCTTTTATTAACAGTTACTTCTTCTGTTCTTTATTGAAAAATGTTATCTACTCCTCAACTTCTTCTTGGCTAATGTCTTCACATCCACCTAAATTTCTCATTATTTCATGGAGCGGAACTTCATCTTCCTCATCGTTATTTTCTGGGGGCAGATCTTCTTGGTGTATTATCTTTGCTCAAGACTTTTGTAATGTTAAACTTTTCAGTTTGTTCCATGCATCTGCTGCCCAATAAACCACGTCTTTCAAATTCCCGTATTCCTTTTAAACAATCCACGAGTTCTTCACGATCGCCTACTCTTTCCAGAATTGATTGCAGTAAGTTTCGTCGATAATGCCGTTTGAACTTCTCTAATACACCCTGATCCATAGGCTGTGTTAACGGAGTTACATTCGGTGGTAAAAACATAACTTTGATATTTTTACTTCTTAATTCAATTTTACTTTCGTGAGATGGCGCATTGTCAATTAACAGAAGAGCTTTTTTCTAGGTTAACCACTTCTTTAAGAACGTCTAAATTCCAGGAACAAACTCTTATATTCCTATATTCAATGTACATCAATCGCAGTTTATGCCGCCCTGAAAAATTACCAACAAGCCAAGATTGTACCGGTCTTATTTTTTTTTTTTGTAACCGGCTGCAGCATGCTCATCTTTTCCAGCTAAAATTTCGTCGCAGTTATAAATTTTAACTGGCGTATATTCCTCTTCTTCCATAATTTATTTGAAATTTCCAATTACAGCTTGATTAGCAGATAATATTTCACCACAAATATTTAGTTGAGGTATCTTGGCGCTTTTTTCGCCCCGATAACCAACCGTCACTTGCTGTAAATGTATCAGGAACTTCGATTACGGAAAGATTTTCACCAATTTCAATTGTTTTTTGCTGTAATATAGGACCCGAAATTGGAATACCACGGTCGCGTTGTTGTGTAAACCATAAATACAATGTCTCGTCCATTTTAGTGTATTCGCCCTTTTTCATAGATTTTGCTGTGGTGCAGGAGATGCTAACACACTACACCATTATTCAATTTTCTGTCGATTTTTTCTCCATTCGGAAACAGTGTTTTTACCTACGCCATAATTTATTGTGTTGCTCATGGTGATTGGCCAATTTTAAAACTGAATAAATAAACCCTAAAATGCGTTTCTGCTAAATGCAATGCGATTCAGAAGTTAATTCCGGTGAAAACCAGGTTTTTATTAATTTTAAGGAGAACCCGCATAATCGGAAGTTTCATCTAGACTTGTTTCCGTTAAAACGGCGGATTCAAAATTCGTTTCGGATAAGGCTTTTTGCTGTACTTTTTTGGAGTAAATTGCTACAAAGGTTTTAATACCAGCAATTTTAACGAGCACATACACTCTTTTAAATATACAAGTACAGCCCATGTTCTTTTGTTTATTTTTGTCACCGTTCTTTGTCTCAGCAGTAGTAATGGCAATATCTCAATTACATTATGGTAGTTTAAATTTGCATAACGCCCGACCCTCCAATAATTTTAATTGTAAATTCGAACCACTTGTAAGTCAATCTGTGCGATATTTACTGTTCTCCAGGACAATAACCACTCACCTTTGTAGAAGGCGCAGCGAAGCGAGTTGTAAGTGAGATCATCGCTTCCACTGGTGTCCTTTTTTCCATAAACTGACTGGAGAGATCTTGAATTGTAGCTATCAATTTCAATTAGTCCGGAGTAGATTTCGAACTTCACTTGTGTTCGTCGACTTCCCAGTTTAAGTATTCATAGTGCGTAGAAATTGATGGTACTCTGTTTCACTACATATCTTTACTGTAAGATCAAGTGGATTGTATTGCGTGCTTATTCGCATTAAGTTAAATAACATTTCAGAAGTGAATTATATAAAGAACTTTTAACAAATTGCATTGCGGATTCGTGTCTACATACATATACGTAACAAGGAATCTGTAACCACAATTACGAATAAAATTGCATCTTACAGATGAGTAACTCTGGTTTATTATTGCATGCAGCGTTCTTATAAATATTTCAAACGTTTTTATATAATTGAAACGGTCAGCGAAATAATCAATGCACATATATAAATATTGATCATATACATCGCCTAATAGAAACAAAGTCAGGAAATTCAACACTTTCACACGAAATAAATCGTTATTTTGATGACGTGAGGAAATGTTTACACTGAATGTATCTCTCTTGCTGCAAGAAAATGAGTTTATTTAAAGCTATATATAAGTATATACAGTATTTGTGTTCTTGGCCGTGTAATTATTTAATTTGAATTCTTTTTTCTTTGGTCGTAGCGGCTTAATGTAAGAATTAAGTAAAATAAAACTTTCTTTTTACGTTTCGACAAATATATTGTTCTTAATCATAAAAAATCTGCAAGAATTTATTACATTAAGAAGAGGCAATAAAGAAAATGTGTATATAATACGGTTACAAATGGTGAATGTTTTAAAGTTATATACTTACAGTAAATGTCAATAATAAAATTAGGCCGAAAATGTTAAGTTAAATTTTGAACAAGGTATTACATATTTGAAGAACATTATTTTAAAAGATAGAAATGATTACTTGTAAGTAATATGTTAGATTTTAAATTACTATGTTTGTTTTCGTTGTTTACATGATGAGAGTTTTACAAGTAATGCTTAAATATACGAACATATTTGCCGTTCCTGTCAACAACACGGTTACTTTTTATAGGTTGAAAAAGATTTAAACTGCGAAGGTAAATAGACTGGTGAACATACAGAGGTATTGGAAAGTAACAAGTCAGGAAAATATACAGGGGTGATAAAAATAATGCTGATATAGGTGAAAAGTTGAATCAAGTTACAGGACGGAAATAATATATTTTGGATAGATTTTCAATGTCCGATCTGTCATTTACAGCGTTATTAGTTTTTTTATATGTATTCATTCAAATTATATTTTCTGGCTTTGTTGATTTCTTTCCTTATTCTAAAATTTTGACTTATTAAAGTTAAATGTGTGGCCTGTGTTCACCTTGGAACACAGCCCACACATTTAACTTTAATGAAGTCAAAATTTTAGATAAGGAAAGAAATAACAAAGCCAGAAAAGATAATTGAATCAATACATATAAAAAACATAATAACGCTGTAAATGACAGATCGGACATTGAAAATCTATCCAAATATATTAATCCGTCCTGTAACTTGATTCAACTTTTCACCTATATCAGCATTATTTTATTCACCCCTGTATATTTTCCTGACTTGTTACTTTCCAATACCTCTGTATGTTCACCAGTCTATTTACCTTCGCAGTTTAAATCTTTTTCAACCTATAAAAAGTAACCGTGTTGTTGACAGGAACGGCAAATATGTTCGTATATTTAAGCATTACTTGTAAAACTCTCATCATGTAAACAACGAAAACAAACATAGTAATTTAAAATCTAACATATTACTTACAAGTAATCATTTCTATCTTTTAAAATAATGTTCTTCAAATATGTAATACCTTGTTCAAAATTTAACTTAACATTTTCGGCCTAATTTTATTAATTGACATTTACTGTAAGTATATACTTTAAACATTCACCATTTGTAAAACCGTATTATATACACTTTTTCATATTGGCTCTTCTTAATGTAATAAATTCTTTGCAGATTTTTTATGATTAAGACAAATATATTTGTCGAAACGTAAAAAGAAAGTTTTATTTTACTTAATTCTTACATTAAGCCGCTACGACCAAAGAAAAAAGAATTCAAATTAAGTATATACATATACTATATACAGCATAATTAGAGTAGCGATGTCTTCCCATGGGTCGAGTCGTTTTGGGTACTCAGTAGGTTTCATCAGTGTAATATGCACAGATTATTAGCGCAGAATTGTAAGTTAGTATCGAGGTCATCTTTGTGTTGTCTAGAGGTGCGCTTATAAACAGCTTATTTGCTTTATAGGCAATCCAATCGTAAGAAGGAATGCTGGTTTGTCGGCTGGCAGCGAAGTTTGCAGAATAGCTATCATCTCAACTCAAAATGGTCAATGAAGATGTCATTAAGCATAGGCCCCTCTTCTAGCGGTGATCAAATCTGACACATACCCCGGGATGATATGTTAAAGAAAATCAGCTTTGTGAAAGAACTTACAAGGCTTAACAACAAGAGCGAGTAGGATCCAAATGCCATCTTGAAATTGAATAGAAATGCCACCAAGTGGTACCCAAATGGGCCCAAAATTGTAGAGGAAATTGGGATAGGAATATTTGGGCTTAGAAACAAGTATTTTTAAAGCTTCAGGAAATACGCGATTATGGTGCAAATGCGCCCTATTAGAAGCTCTCGATCTTCTTTCAAATTTCGCAACCCTGTGCAACTTAAGGTTGTTGCACGTGGTGGGAGCAAGTGAAACTAAGGGAGATTTACCTTACCTGGAGGTTTCTTACATCCTGAACTTCTTAAAAGAAATAGGACTGGACGATCAGCTGTAAAACAGCAAGAAGTATGAGATACAATAGATCTTTTAGGACGCAGTGTCTTTAAACCTCATCTACATATTCACATACCACCCCAAGAATCTAGTAAGTAAAGTTGCTGGTGTTCTATTAGGAAGTCGGTGTAGGTACACATCAATAAACCATCTTTCAAATAGTCCATTAGTTAGTTTGACAAATCATGATGCTTCAGCTTTAATATTTGAAGCCTGTTAGGTACAAAACATAGTCTGCACTGCTTTTGGTTTTGATAAAGGATTTCCAACATGCAATGTAACAACATAACGGCATACTAGATAATCAATATCAATGAACTGGTATTATTGCTAATAACCAATTAGTTTTTTTGTGCACTCATAAGCAGCACGAATACTAACACTGATAGTATTTTATTTTTGGCAAATCAGACTTGAACTTGTATTCTATCTATATATATTTTCTTCTACTTATCCGTTGCCAAGGCGTAATATGTTCCTATAGATCCAAATGCGCATAACTCGAAAATTATCACATATAGGCATTTAGGGCGTAGTGTAACTTTATACAGGCTTTTAATTTACAACGTAATCACGTAATAATATGGACACAGTAAAAAAAAGATTACAGTAGCATTCCTGGTAATTTTACACCAGGAATATTACTGTAATTTTGCAAGTCGCTAAGAAAATTTACATCAACCTGTAAATTCACAGTTGTATGATTACAGTGCATGAATATAAAAATACACTCAGTATTATTAATGCTTTTTGCTAAAAATTCAGTGTTTGTTCTGTATAATTGCTTAACGTTTTCATTGTTGTATGAGTTTTATCCTTCGTAACAGGTTAAAAAGTTGCAAAAGATCAGTATAATGTGTTTATGCGCGATGCTTTACTATTCATAACTACGAACTTGTTCCTGAACGTTTAATATAAATAGGCTAACGTCATTTTAGGATTTTAGAATACAACCTGCTTATACTCAGAAGATATTTCTACAAAAATATTGGCGAAATCTTCAGAGAAAAAACATATGAGAATATCAATGTTTGAAAACAATTGTGTGACATTAATATTACACTGAACGTAAAGAAAGAACAACATGCCTTGCAGAATACGTAGTATGAGAGAGAAGACACTGTCAGTTTAATGTACCTGTGAAAGAGCACTATCGTAAATATCTTGAGTGTAAAATTATAGTTTTAGCACTAATATTCATATTGCGAAGTTTATTCCATTGATGTTGTTGTTGTAAGTGGATTACATTGATGTTTGTAAATTTACGGCTAAATACCAAACAAATACAGCAAGCCTGATTTAAAAACGATGTTACGGCAAAATAATAGTCATTTTGTTGTAATATCACAATATTTTTTTACTGTGTAGAGTGTCTAGAAGTAGGCACGCCAAAGTTGATAATTTTATGGACAGCCTATATAATTACCTAAATTAGCTTTGTATACAGTATTTGATGGCAAAAGAGATTATAAGAAACTCCTGAAATTCAATCAAAATAGCGAGATATACGTCGTTCCGTTTTGGGTCGAATTTCAAAGTCTAATTGCACTTTCCAAGGTTGAAGTTCAGCCGCAATAGAGAGTGCCCTTGAGTAACATTCCATGGGGTTTACAAACGTACAAAGTTTTATTAGAATCTGTGATTTGCAGTTCGTGACCTTCCTTTGTAAGTGTGCATGGTCATGAACGTCTCACTAAAATTCTATGGCACTTCTTAACGATATTGGTGCTTTACACGGGTGCCCTATACAATTGTTTTATAATCTCAAAGTAATTTGAATTTCCTTGTTGTTTTCGTAGTGTTTTCATTTATTTGATTTTTATAAATAAATAAAAAAACATTACTCAATATATAAAGATTGTAGGAAAAGACGAAACTGTGTGAAAGTCTGGCAACAGAATGCCTTTTTAAATTATAAAGTGGAAGAAATGTCGCACAATTGTCATACGCGAAATCATTGTCCATTTTCCATGCTAACTGTACATTTTTCCACATTAATACGATTTTTATTATAGGGTTTACCATGTTAAACTAAAGCTAATTGATACTCACTATATTTAATTCAAATAGATTTTCTTTATGTGAAAAATTTTTTTTTTGAGATACCTATTCCTTTGGGGGAAAGAATATTTCTTTCTCTGTGCGAATAATCAAGAAGCGCATAACATGAGATTGGCAATACTTTCCATATTTTTAAAATAACTACCTATTTTAAAGTAGGTACACGATCTTAGAACACATTCTACAGGTCATGAAGATATATATCCAACAAATACAAATGTTTGATGGTTTTGTCCCACGAAAAACAGTGCTTATATAATTTTCATAGTGACGAAAAGTTGTTTCAAGGTACACCATAGTTCTTCTGACTGTTATCTCCAATAAATTTAAAAAAAAAAATCCGACCGTTTTGTTATTAGATACTTGGGATATGTTGTGTGAGAGGAGTGTAAACCTTTTTCGGACTAGGGCTTATATAAGTATAATTGGTAATAAGAGGGCGGACAACTAGCAGAAGAGGCGACAATTAGGTATGGGTTAATTTTGGCTTATAAACCTGATAATTAATGAGGGGTGGACTAAGAAATTTGCGGTAACGTTACACGTTTTAGGGAAATGAGGGTTAGTTTGTCGTATCAGGAGGTAGAACTAATAACGGGTCACGGTAATTTTAAATCATATTTATGTAGAATTGAGAGGGTTAATGATTCGCATTGTGAATGTGGTGGGATAGATATAGCGGATCATGTTTTATTTGATTACCTACTCACTGATAAGTGGCGGTCGCGTACGGGTATTACCTAAGGGGTTAAATTTGCCACGACGAGAAACAGATATTAAAGATAATGAGTCGGTAGAGTGGTTGGAATTTTTTGTCAATCCAACTAAAGAATTAGATAGGTTACGGAATGATACTATGTATGATGATACGTAGATAGTTAGTAAGGTGTATAAATTAATATTTTACACTCTGTAGTGATCTGAATTTGTGCTGAATTATAGATTTTAGCATAGTTGGGGTATATACATAAATATTTAAAATATAAATCTTTAATTTAATAAGTATTGGTTAGAATAATTAAGATTAAGTTATTGTTAAGTATTAGAATAGGTACTGCTGTTGTTTTGTTTGTATCACTACGTTGGTTTATGCTGTTACAATTTTAAATTCATGATATGTGAAAAACGGAGCAGTTAATTGAAGACGGCATGGCTATCGGTATTGAGGGGACGTGGAGGCTGCCTCTTCTAAACTCGAAGGATAATAATAATTTGGCCGTCAGTAACAAAGTCGTTGCAGATCCTGCTCCCAGAGTAAGGTTTTTCCATGGTTTTCCCTTACTCCTTGGCGAAAGCTGAGAGACAACTAAAGTTGTTCCATACACTGAGAAAGAAGGTGTACGTATTAAGTCAACGCAAAATTGGGTTGTACATAAACAACAATAAATTGGGTTAATTCAACACACAAAGTGTTAGTCTAAGACAATGTAGTGTTGAAGCAACCTTTAGAAGTTTAGTTCAACACAACGTGGTGTCGAACTACACTTTATGTGTTGAGTTAACCCAATTTATTGTTGTTTATATACAATCCAATTTTGCTTTGACTTGACACATCTTTTTTCTTAGTCTGGGCTGTAATAATAACTGATAGTTTGATTTGATTGTTCACATAAAGCAGTATTTATATAATTGCGACTCTACTGTATTATATTTTTGTTATTATTATTAACAATCATAGGGAAATTATTTAATTAGAGTAGGAAAATTTCAATTGTAATAAGATCTATATAGTACTTACAATAGGTATCCCCATGTAGTACCTTTAAGTGGATCACGGGTTTAGGATGACTTGTAATTATTTAGTTTTTCATAAACAAAGAGTGTTAACTCCAATAATTTATAGAAGATTATTTTTGAAAAGCGAAAACAGGATTAAAATTAAAAATTAAATATGATTAGTCTGCCTTCCTGTTTTCACTTTTTCCATCAGAGTTGTTTTAACAGCCAATCTGAAGTTAAGTCACTATAAATGTTATGCAGATTTTATTTTCTCATCTATTTTAATTTATTTTTTGAGATGCAAATATTTATCACACAGTGAGAATGACAATATAGAAAGCCCTTTGATTAGGTGGCGCAAATACTAGATGGAGAACACAACATGTAACTTTTTGCTTTTAAATTATGTTATGCGGTTATAGAAGTAAGTGCAACTATAACGACAACCAAATCGGTATTAATTTACCACCTCTACTTGCTGAGATTTTCATATACAAGAAGTTAATTTGACTGTAATACGTCGATTATCGCAACATAAACATTGGGTTCGCCGGACCTTGCATGATTATCAACGTTACCAATACGTTTCCTTTTTGCGTCCGCATTTAAGTAGATGTAAAAGAAGTACCCAGTAGGTACATAAGAAAATCACATTTTCATCTTGCGGACGCGCAAGTTTAGGACGAGAGAGAAAGGAAAGCAAAACGTCGAGTGTCACGATCGCCATCCGAACGTTAATCAGTGAACCAGTTCATGCTCCTCCGGAGAACAGAAATCTATGACCGCTCGTACCCGGGTTACAGCAAGGACATCTAATAGCCTTGCTCCAACGACCACGCCGCGCTATACATAGTTCAAACGCGCCTCTGAGAGCACGGATCGGCACATCGTGGCAAAAAAAGCGTATCTTCTTCGGACCGAGGTCATGTCATTATTGTTTCGTCTAATTTATATAGTTAAGCCGCCTATATTAATGCACCTCTGCAATATCTCCGCAAAAATAAGTGTATAGAAAAGTTAGATGAGAGAATTTGAAACGTGTTCTTTATGCTTAGCTAATTACTGCAGCAAAAAGTTGTTTAATTACTTGTGAGCCTTATTTAACTCGCTAGCACATACACTAAACACACTTAATTATGACTACTATAATCAGCTGCTAATATTATCATGGTCGATGATTCATCGCCATCAATTCCTTGACGAGAGCATCAGGTTGTGCGCGAATCGTGTCAACTTACCTCAGGCGAAACGACGGATAAACAAGAGAAAATTACCCGTGCATTAGCGCAGAACGCAATTAACGGCATTGTTTAGATACCATCCGAAAAACTTGACGTTCACGGTCGATCCAGACGGTCCTCTCGCGGACGAAAACAAACAAAAATCACGGCGATGAGAGGCGCCCAGGAAATCGCCAAGGTCGATCGAAGAGCTCTTGAAGAACGTCGTCGCATCTACAACAACAAAAGAAAAACGTAGAACACGAATCCTAGGTTGTAGTAAGCAAAGAAAATATCCGCAAAGTACGAGATTTAAATCAAAAAAGAACGAACGCACAGTTTTCTTCACGGTTTCTTTTTAATCGCAATTTCGCAGATCATTATTGTGAAATCACCAAAGAAGAACGGCTAAATCTCACACATATCCTATTGGCGTGCGTCGAGTAAGGTTAGTTTTAATGTAAAAAAATGCAGCAACCTTTGGTGGTTTTGAAATTTTGCGGGTGAGGGTTATGATGCAATAAACGTAGCATTGAATGGTTCTTCAAATATATTAACAAAATGTATTCTTTTGAACGCTTTATTGCAAATGATGTCATCGCTTGAGAATGACAGCGAATAAGTTTCTTCATCCGTTTGCAGTAATTTCAATAATTACTGTAATAAATCTATTTATAAAAGTATACTATGGTAAACATCAAATAAAAATGGTTAATTACAATGAACCGATAGAATATGCCACCAGATGGGGTTCATGGTTTATGTTGTAGGAATCACTATATACCAAGAGAAATGAAAAGGGAATAACACTAAGGACAGACTCGAGTTTCTGCCTCCCGGGCGTTGGCTAGCATACTATCCGAGCTAGATCAATGACTGCATTGCTAGCTTTATGATACGGTCGCTAGCGGGTGAGAGTTTAGCGTGTGGCTGGATGGATGGAAGTGGATTTATACACTCATAGAAACGCTGATGACGCCCAGGAGGCAGAAACTCGAGTCCGTGCTTAGTGTTATTCTCCTTTCATTGCTAGTATGGTGATTCCTACAATAGACCATGAGCCCCGCTTGTAGGTATATTCTATCGATTCATTATATTATAGTATTCAGATAAAATTGTCATAATTGATTTCTCTAGTGTCATGCTAGGTGCTTGGAGAAGGGATTATTCTGTTGCAAATAATCCTATCGTGCTAAATATTATTAAACAAATTTAGGGGGTTAAGGACAGTGCAAACGGAAATGTATTGAAATGAATTGCCAAAAAATCAGCTCTTTTGTTTAAAATAGAATATTATTTGAAAAGGAGTACCGACCGGAACTTCGTTGAAGAATAAAGTAAGTTATATGGGTAATACGGTCTTAAAATAAAACTGCTAAATTACCTTTCGTAGAAGGTTTAACTAATAAAGTAATTAAACATTTTAAAGATTTTAAAAATATCAAAATTGCAAAGTATAATATAACAACCATAAGAACAATCTTCACAAAAATTAAAGACAAGATACCAATTCTGGACCAAAGTAATTTGGTATATAATATTCCTTGTTGTGATTGTCAAGGTTGTTATATTGGTCAAACTTCGCAAATGCTAAAGAATAGAATAACCCAACATAAAAGTGATAGTCGTATAGGTAAACGTTCATGTGCCTTGTCTTTACATTTTCAAAATTTAGACCACAATTTTAATTATGACAATACTAAAATTCTTGATGTTGAAAATAATTACAAAAAGCGGTTATTTCTAGAAATGGTTCATATTAACAGTAATCAAAATTCAATTAATTTCAAAACAGACACTAATAAACTCAACCATATTTATTGTAACATCTTACAAAATACATAGTAACATTACCTTGTTTACATAAATGTTTTTTGACTTTTAAAAATTCTAAATTTAAAATACATATAATTTGATTATTATATTTGAACTTTGTAAGTATTATTTTAAATATTTCATTACTATTGATTCATATTCTTTATAATATTGTAGATGTTTCCTCCTGATGAAGTTATAAATATATAACGAAATATTGAGGCGATTTAGCAGTTTTATTTTAAGACCGTATTACCCATATAACTTACTTTATTCTTTAAAATAGAATATACATTAGAGGAACAATAATTCTTTGCATAAAACTTAGTGTTTCTATTTACATCCAAATATCAATTGTGTAGCATGCTATTGCAGTGTTTCAAGATTCTGTCGTTTTAGCATAACATAAATATGGACAATTTCTGTTCCACTTGTCGCCAAAGTAGGCATGATGGAATCATCAGCATATAGTTATGATGAGAACTCTGCGTATTTAAATCATATATTCTTCGAATGCCAGTAAGAAGTAATGACCCTTGAGAAATGATTCCTTACCGACAAACATGTATGTATGTCTGTTAAGTGAGGGTGATGGTATACTGCGTCCTAAAAGATGTTTCGCCCCCATCCTTGTTACTTTATAGATGGCTAACTAATCCTATTTTTTTAAAGTGCAGGACATGAAAAATCCTCAGGCTAAATAAATTTCCCTCTTCGATTTCACATGCGTGTTCTGTCCGGTTGTGTACAAGAGAGAACACCCACAAAAATCTACAATCAGGTTGCTTCGCTAATCTAAGCTTATTTAGATGTCCTTTCACTTTACATTGGCCTGAAGGGATCCTTGATAATACAGGAATATTGTTCTTACTCATGTTGATCCATTCTGTAAAATTCTTCGGGTTACAGGTTCCTAGAAGGCTTTTAGCTTTTCCTTGTTCTCTGCAGAGTCTCCCAATAGTTAGATTTTCTCGACTCTATTTTACATTTTAGTCTTTCCAGTATTGCACTACTCCTTATCCAAGAGGATCTGAGAATAGTGTTCCATCCCTTTTCTTTGCAAGATTATTTGTTATTTCGTTTCTTTTCACTCCTTTGTATTCCGGAACCCACAAGAAGATTACCTTGTTCCTTTGTCCAAGTTCCTTTAATTTTTCTAGTCACTCCAAAACTATCTTATAGCTGATTACATTATGAGCTCAGCGCTTCGATGTCTAGTTAAGGGACATTATGATAATCTCTTGCTTGAGGAAATTTCTGTGAATATAGAACCGGGCGTATATTATAGCGTATATTTCCGCTTGTAAGGGAATTTCTCCGAGTTTTCGAAATAATTGGTTCTAGGCCCATATGTTACTATTTATTGTTTGATAGCATTTGTATTCAGTTTCAGGACGGTGTTTGATCCCACTCGCTCTTATTGCTAAGGTTTGTCGTGAACTCTTTCTCAAAGCTGAATTTTTCTAACATGTCATCATGGGGCATGTTCCAGGTTCGATCGCTTTCAGGAGATTGAGGCCTAATCGTTCCTTCCTTGATCATTCTGAGTGCGGTTCCTTTATCCACGTTGCCTACCTTTGCAATGTGGGGAGAGGAACGAAGGAAGATCCAATACTACTTCAACAACTGTTGCAGATCATCTTCTCATAATCCTAGTTATACAAAAAACATGGTTATTTTTACACTTACAGAGGTTAATTCTCGCGGTGGACAAATTAGCTTCTTTGCTACAAGCTACTGACCCAATATGATCGATCTCACTATTGCTTTTTACATCCACACTGTAAAAAAAGTTGCCTACAATTTTACCGGTAAATTTGCTTCATAAGGTAAAATTTCTACCATCTAGTAAATTTCACATGCTGATGCATTTTTCAAAGATTGTACTGTAAAATTCGTGTGTAATATTTATATGAACTGTATATTTGCCGAACGCGTACAGTTAAATAATCTAATAACCAATCACATTGCGGCATATGAATTTCGTATTTTCCATGATATCTACAGTTTTACCCGAAAATTCAAGTAAAAATAAATATAAAAGATCCTCAAATTTTTACCCAAATTTAAATACCCAAAAAAAATGTCAATTTTACACTTTTAAGTAAATTTTGATAGTAAACATAAAATTGTACATGTTTTTTCCTTTCGAATTTTTATTACATCTTAAACTCACATGAAAAAGCTATAAATTTTACCGAAATCTTTTTTTCCATGTTAAATATCCTAGAAAGAACATGTAAAACAAAATTTACATGATTTATTGTGGTAAATTCACAACATTATGACATGTAATATTCCTAATTTACCATGGCAAAATTACTGTAATTTTTTACAGTGCACGGCAGTAGTTTTGGGTTGCATACCCAGTTTTTTTTTACAAATTTTTATGTGGCTTTGTTGGTTACTTCAAATTTGTGTTTGTTCCAGAGAAGTGAATTATCCACCTCTTCATTGGTCTAAGACAGCCTCTTTTGTGCTTTCTACACAAATAAATACTTATACACAGTTTCATACACACAAAAGTCGGGTGGCTATGATTTGCCTAAAAATTAGCGTTTTCCTAATTTAACCCATAAGTAGAGGTATCATTTCTAGATTTAGCCACCCAGTAAGATATTTTTTTAATCGGATGGTACAAAGGAAAAGCAGAGGAAAAACTGGTATCTGGTGGTTTTTTTCCCCTCTGCTCCATGAAAAATCTGATCGAGGAGGCCAATCTAGGAATTAATTTTGTAAATGGTATTTCTGACAAAAAATGGTGTTTTCTTTAAAGTAAAAAGACATTCGATCAAAAGCATGCACAATATTATATTATTATATATCATTAGTGATATTAGTTTTTTACTGTCTAGATACTGTGGTAGACATCTGCACACTTACCAATGTCTTTTATTATCTATTAGATAGTGCCATCATTCCAGGGAATGATAATAACACAATTAAAATGATGCGTAAAACTTTGTTTTATTGCCATTAAAAGATACATTAGCGTGATCATTGCTGACAACTGATCTATTGAAAATATGGCAGTCGACTTGCTTGCCTCCTCGTATAAGGCTTTGCAGTAATTGCTTTGTAATTATCCAATAAAGTATTAATATAACATGCTTATAGCGTCTTTTCCTTTCTTTATTTTTTTCTGTTAGACTAGGTTATTAATAATTATGCAGATAAATCTTAGGAGCATAGCCATACAGCGTCTTGTATCCACGTATTGTGTGTTTGCATTACAAAATTAATTAGTTTTATGCATCTAACCAGGAAAGCTGACGTAGGATATTCATTTGTTTTGGATGGTGTTTTGTTGTGTACACATTTTTATCCAGTAAGCTATTATCTTTAATTTATTTAAAGAAAACAATTTGCTCCTATGTTACGAGAAACATCAACTAGCTTTCAACGTAATTATTTCTTGTATGCATGTAATAATTCAGTTGAAATTAAAAGGTTTGTTTTAATTAAAACAGGTTTAATCCAGAGAAACCTGATGATTAAGGAACGAATCGTGATTAGAATGTATATTTTTTTTTCTCCTTATGTAGATCTTCTTTCATCGTCACTTCTAATTATGCTGATATAATATAGGTACCTATACATATATGTATCTCTGGAATACGCATCTGCATATATACCCATGTAGAAATACATACGTTGAATATGTTAAATGTGATTGGTTCTGCGAATTCTTAGAACGTAAATTGTCTATTGCTGTTCATTTATCGCTGAACTGATTTCTTAATTACTTTCTTATTTAGATACTTCAGTTTCTTACGAAAAATAACTGTCGTTTAAGCAGAAACGTATAAAGTTACAGAGAAAAACACGAAGAGGGAAGTGTGGTTAAGATAAATTCCTTATTTACTCCTATATTCCTTAAGAACATGAAGAAAAAGTACATATCTATGGATATACAATACGTATAACTGTAAGTATGTAAGTAACGCCCGCCTGTAGAAATACAAACTTATTGAATAATATTAAGAACGCTGGAATTAATTAGTAATTTTTGTACATTCATATGTATGTAAAGTGTATCCTCGTATCGAAGCATGAATAAAAGTCTGAAAATTTTTGAGTTGAAATTTCATCTTCTGAAGTTTAGTTCGGCTTGGCTAGAGATAACTCGTGCCATACCATGCTTGATTTTTCAAAACTAAAAATATGACACAAATGAACTTTTTTACTTATTCATGCGTAGATCCGAGAATATATATATATGTATATGCAATATTCAATTATTCTTATTTTATTAATAAGTAGAGGTTATCAAATGTAATGAAAGAAATATTTATATATTTACAAATAGGACGTTCCAACAAAAAGAATATCTATTTTTAGCGAAAAATATAAGTGCATAACCTACCATCAGATTCTAAGGAGCTATATAAGGTATTTAATTCTCCCATTTTTATTCCGTTTAGACTGAAATTGTGCTATAAATATAATCTCCTTAGTCAGTTCTTGGTTCGGGGTAGGTCATGAGCGTCAAGTTAAATATACCGATTCGACAATTAAATCCTTGCCCCATGACCTATTTTGTTTGCGACCAAAATTGATTAACGCCAGCATTTGTAGATATTTTTGGGTACTTCGGAGATTCCACTATAAACCAGTTTACATCTGATACCCCAGGCTCCTTTACTGGTTCATACTGCTCTGAATTTAGGACTACTATCCTTCGCGTTTTCGGAAAGTTTTTGGAATCAATAATAGTTGAATTCGCACTATTTGCGATTTAAAGATTCGTTATGGATGCCTTTGCCTTGAGCTAGATTTTTGAGTCTTAGTTGTGGATGGTCATTTATAATACTCTTTCAGTTAAGATTTTCTTTGTGATTGTCATGAAACAACCACGCGTACATCGCAAACACGAGTCATTTTGAATCAGATAAATCTGATCTTAATACATTGTATCTTCCAGATGACATTTGTATATTACCGTCATCCGTAATCCTGATGCCTCAACTGCGTCGCTCGAACTTTAATTTGGTTTCTTAGGCAGAAGAGGAGTATTTTAGAATCTTCATTAGGTCTTTTTAACCCTCAATTCTTCATATTAGGCTTAATGGTTTAGCTTACGTCGCGTACCTTGGATTTATCTTTCCCCTTTCTCTGATGCGGTCTCTATTTTCATCTGGGCCAGATGAAACCTGTTCTTTTAACGAAATGGATACTCCTTCCCCTACTCGTTATAGAATAAATAGGAAAGACTAGTCTATGTCGGAAAATCCCACATTTGTATTAATTTTTTTTTATAATCGGTACCATGTATCCATTTTTTAACATGATATTTGTAAAAGATGAATATTTTTTCTTTTGTGTAAGAAGACATGTTTGTAACATTTTGTATTTTAATAAGTTTTCAGCGTTTAATATATCATTCTAATTGTTCTATACGTTGTCATTACCATGGTGTCTTTTAAGTTCATCATAAGTTACGAGTTGCATATAAATAAATCTGAGTAAGATTTAATAGGTGAGTTTCGGTGCAGCAGTTGTGTTGGATAATCTATGCTTTTTAATATATTATTCGTATTGGACTTTTGACCTATAATTATGGACGAATATTTGTCTAGTTGTCTAGTATACTTCTGTTATTTTTAACATTTATGAATGACTTGGCATATGTTGCCTGCCAATCACACACGGTTCTTTTCGTTGACAGTACTTCTCTTATGTGGCATTCCTCGAATCATGATTTCGGAAATTTAATAAACTGACTTCTCTAAAATTTGCCACTGGTTTGATGCAAATAAGATCATCATTAATACTAATAAAACTTTATTATTAGTTTATCAAAATAACATTAACATATGTATTTATTAATAACAGTCTTTTTTACTCTTTTCCGAAGTTAAATTTTTAATGGTCGTTGCAGATGCTGGCTTGGGGTGAGCCGGGCACTGCAGCAGCTGTCTAGGAGCTTACTATCTTCTTGCAATGCCCTCAAAGTCATAAATAGAGTGGTCAGGCGTGTCTGCTTACACGGGCCGCACTCGCCTCGCGCTATGCAGAACGTTTAGCGATAGTATATCTTCAAGGCAATAAAATCCTGCGATTCGTGTGACTAGTATCTAGTATTAGTATTAGTCGAGTCTTGCTGCGAGATAGTACGATTCTCCGTTAACGTTTTACGTATTATAAATGTACTATAATGTCGGACGTAGAAAATTCCAGAAAACGAGCATTAACAGTTATTGTACTGCCAGAAATCGCACTATACATTGGTGGTGGTGCATCTGATCCTTAGATGTTGAACGGTCTTTTTCAAAATATAAGCATGTTTTATCTTTGCGACGAAAGCGGTTTAGTGAGAAAAATCTTGAAACACTTAATGCTACAAACTTTTCAGCAATGCTATACAATTCCTGCTACTTAAATAAGGTGAGGAGGTCATATATACTATTTATAGTTAAATAAATAAATAGTTTTGTTCTTTCCGGACACTATACTGTATACTTCTGTTAAACGTTAATGTCACATTTATGAAACTTAGTACTGACTTGGCGCGCAGATGAAAGTTGACCACTCTAGTCATAAGGCAGAATCTTGGCGAGCATGTTGCAATAATAGTATATTTTGCTTGGTTTGATTCACGCTTGAGTTATTGTCTTCCTTACTGGGGTTTCATCACTATAGCAAACTTATTGGAATTTTGCAAATTGCATAAGCTGGTCGGTGGAGTGGACGACAGAGCCCATTGTCACCCCTTGTTTGTTTCTCATAAAATTCTTAGTTTATATTCTCTGATTATCTATGGCTCATTATGTATTATGCACAAACATATAGAAATAGTCTTACTTATCGGTTGGACATTCATTCTTATAATATCAGTACCTGCAATAATATTAATCTTCCAAAGACAGATTCTCAAAAATTCTCTTTATTACATTGATTTCTCTTTCTTCAATAAACTTCCTTCTTTTATGGCAGATTCTTCTAATTTAAATGCATTCCATCATAAACTGAAGCTGTATTGCTGGAGCAAGCATTCTACTGATTTGATGAATTTAATAATTATAACTTTTGAGTCTTTTCCTCGTTGTGAAATACATTCGTTAATGTGTATTTTTTGTGTATGCTTTTGCATTTGGTTTAGATTTAAGGATATTCTGTTTAATTAAAATAATTATTTATATTATAAGTATTTAATTACTAGCACTTTAAATGTCAGACAACATTATCTTTAATGATAATATACAATAATAACACCATAGTCAGTAAAAATGTTCCTTTCTTAATTGACGACGTGTTAGTTGGGACTTTATTAATTTTATCTTCTGGCTGTACTCATAAGGTTCTGGAACTATGTTAGAATGGCTTCTGTGTATAAATGTTTTGTTAACGCGCGTTTACGGTGCGTCATACCTGAACAGTAGTATTTGCCTAATCAAAACAAACCCATGGTTAGTTTACCTCCGTATAGTATTTGTGCAAAATCCAGGGAAAAGTATTTAATCAAATGCTCTGTTGTTTGTACGCTTTATTAAGTGCTACTTAGGAATTATTTATTTATAAAATTTTGAAGAGGAAGTTATCAGATAATTCCCTTTGCAGACCTTCCAGTAAGATTTTGTGCAAATGTTTTAAACATGCCTTTAGAGTGCAAACAATTCAAATATTACCAATAATGATTAAATCACTAAAATAATAGTACAATGAAAAGGATCAACGATTCATTAAACAATCTGTTTAATTATTTACTTTTGAATTTCCTCTATTAATTATCCACGGTATAATAGTTTTGTCTCTTCCTATGTATTTATGAATTTAACTAAATATTGAATTAAGCGAAGGTCTCAACAGAAAGACTAGCATAATACTAAATTAACACTCATTACGTATACCCTTGACCAAATTCTCAATCCCATTATATGCACAACATGCGTAAAATTATATGTGAAGCGATTCTAGCTCCATTAGGTGCCAATTATTGCTGCCAAAAATGAAAATTGAATATGTCTACCGTTGCAGAATTATATCTTTTAATATTTTTTCGTTGCTAATTTTCTATATTTAAAAATGTTCTCGTCAAATTCATATTTTTGCAGTACTACTTAATAATAGTCGACAGGTAGGAAAACATTTATCGAAATACAGTTATAATTACAAAGTTCGCCGGCTCGTTTGCTACAATCGACATGTTTAAAAATAAACGCGAAACACGAAACATTAATTTTGCATAATTTCGTCATATTATATGTAAATGAGACGTTGTGACCTCCAGTTGGTAAACTGCTTCATCGGTAGATGGCGAGTAATCATCTAATTTACATAACGTTGGACCGGTAGCGGCGAACTGATGCATCGCCCGAATCGACTATTTAATAATGTCTTCCAGATCAATTCAGAATTAGAATTACAAGTTCTATAAATTACGTTTTAATGTGGATTTTCGAGATACCTATATCCTGTGGATGTGGTTGTGCGTTTTCTTTAGGTGAAATGCTATCGCTTTTACAGCCTGTTTAAGATAGGAGAATTAATTATGAATTTGTAATTAATGCTAGTGTAAGTATGTGTAAACATTTTTATTATATACTGTTCTAATATGATGATTAAAGTCGTAAATAGGCGAGTTGAGGTCTACTTTAAGTTGTTTAGAATGCTACATATTTGGAGATTTAAGAAGCAGATAGCAAGATATGCATATATGTACAGATGAGGAATTAAGTGTGTGGACAGTTCTCTAATACGTAGGCAGCACAAAATACAGTTTCTTTCACGTTCGGCTAATCTTATTTTTATTTCCAAAACAAGTTTTTTTCACATCGTTTTATTACGATCAACAATAGTATTTCAGAATTTTTAATTATTATTTTTCACCGTATTCTCATCCCATTGTAAAATGAAATAAAAATTTGAAAAAACTTAATTAAAATAAATACATTTCCTATTTCTACGATGTTAAATGATAGAAGTAAATGCGTAGTAGTAGAGTCCATAAACATATTTTAATTAAGTCGAATCAATTAACTTTAACTGTAATTACTGTTCAAATAAAATAATTCATTTAATTTCGATGTAAGCATAGTTCATTAATTTATACTTAAATTCGTGGATGTAAACATATAATACAAAGACATAAGAAAACAGTAACTACTGAAAATAGCGTGTAAATTTTTATATGTAATTCAAACAAATTGTTAATGTAATGCCATAGATGATAATACAAAAATAAAGTGCTTTTGGACGATAAATACATATTCAAATGCATTTTTTGTTGATGCACTGATGGTGAGCTAGCTGAGGTCAATATTTTGCGTATTCGTATAATTGATTGTTTTACTTCTTATCTTCTATTCCAAAACGATAAAGGAATGCTAGAAAATTTTAGGTTGTGAATTTTTTTCCTTAAATTGAACTCTGCCGTTCGTAACAGCCGTATACATAGCTTATAAGTACATGTGTGTATGCATAGAATTGCGTGAATCAATAGGACTCTTGTAGATTAAATATTTTATTTAATAAATAAATATATATGTTTAGCTTTTATAAAAATGTTGTAGAATGAATGTTTCCCAAGTTCTTATTTATAAATTATACTTAAATTTCCATATTTACGCTTTTATTTGTCAATTTAATTTACATAGAAATGTTTTATTTATCTAGAATTTATATAAATTTTCTACTATTTAGCACAATTTATTTATTAAGATTGAAGTTATACAGTAATAAAATTTATTAATTATTAATAATAATAGTTAGTTTAGTATGGACTTAATAACAAAATTTGGGGAAAATCCATAAAATTAACATATATTTGCTATCTCAATTTTCGAGAATTTCTAATCTCATTTTAAATATAACAAATAGTTTAATCAATTCAAATTGTATTGTATTGATTGTAATTTGGAAATTATGGAGATTTTGTTTATTTTAAGATAAGTATCCTAATATATAAACAGACGAACTACTTAATGTTTATTTAGCAACTACTAATTATGATAATTCTGCCAGAAGCAAGTCTTCTTTAGCATCTAGCTTTTAAGGAATAATGAGGCTTTGGCAGCATAAATATTTTTATACCATTTGCGGTAAATATTGATGAACTTCACCGCGCAACGCCACAGCGTCTCACAACCATTAAAATTAAAACGTCAAGGCATGCGTTCGATTGTTTACTGCGGACATAAAAACTACTTACATAAAATTTTAAAATGTTAATTCCCATAATTTTGCCTGAGAGAGGCTCTTTGCGATTACTAATTATAGGTTTATCGACCTTCTTGCAACAGACGTAAAAATGGTGTAAAATAATATGCTCAATAAATCTCTTGATTGTTAAAAATCTTCAATATTTGCTCCTGATATATCTTGAAATAATAATTCTATCGCTTTCTACCTTCAGGACACGTTTGCGCGTTAATGTGATTGTGCTGAGAGGGGTGATTTTTCCCTACATTCACTGTAATTTGTGTTGCCTACGTGCTACAGAACTGTCCATATACATGTTTCCTTAACTGTACATAAAGAACTAAATTTAACTGACCGTATACCTAATATATCTTGCATGTAAGATGTGTTAATTATAAATTTTCCGTTCCGATTCAGTTTATAGAAAATTGACTTGCGATTTCATTGTACTCTGATTATTTTATCATACATATGCGACGATTAGTTCTCCTTGTCAGACTACATCTTGTACGGTATCATCTTACCAATCAATTAAAGTTGCAGATGAAAGATTAATAAAACAATGATATAAAACTTTGGCGCATTAAAAAGAACGCAATCGACGAGACAAGCTTTCGTATCTGTATATTCTTGCCTGAAAACGCACAATTATCATGAAAATTGTGAAAAATAAGTAAGACGGTTACTGTTATAATTCGAAAGTATAAGGAGATTTATATGAATGTCATTTGGGGTTTTAGAAACTTCAAGTTAATTATTTTCTTCTTTTTAAATTTACACAAAAAAAAAAATCTTCGAGCCGGATTTGAACCAGCGACCTATGGATAACCACTTTCATATAATTACAACTACAGTCCACCGCTCTACCAACTGAGCTATCGAAGGTTGGGAGTTGCTGTTTTTAAAATAACATTTCAAATATGATGCAGAATATAATGTATATTTTAATTATACACTGAGATCGAGAATGATTGTCCTGATCCTACACCACTTTCCGCGATATGCAAATCAATATTTACATCCAATCATCTTTATGAAATTAGTAATACGGCATTTTCTAAAATTTTAGTGTCAAAATTGACGTATGTTCTGCTGTTTTCGTCGTCTTTCGTTGCTAATTTTCACATGCTGTATTTGTCAAGTCTAGGCCTTCATTCCACATTAAGTGGAGAACGTGTATGTGTGTGTGTGTGTGTTTTTAGAAAAATGCCGTTTACATTAGAGTAATATACATTTATTTTGAAGGCATATTTTCGAAAGAGTTAAGGAGGTGGTTATGGACAGTGAAAATACTCAGCAAAGCTTTAGAAAAACTTGCAAAAATAAATTTGTCGAGGTACAAACTGATAATGAAACTATCCTTACACACATTTGTCGTATTGTTCATCGCTTTACAGAAATCAGAAGTGTTTTGAAGGGAAAATCACCTGATGGGCCTCTCTAACTGAAAATGTGATCAAGGATGTACGAACTCGATTGGATCATAACCCTGGGAAACCATTTCGACAAACACAACAACAACAAATTAGTAGAAATACGTACACTAAATGGTATAATAAAATGTAATATGATTTTT
The DNA here is from genome assembly GCA_004143645.1 of Protaetia brevitarsis. Classification (NCBI taxonomy): domain Eukaryota; kingdom Metazoa; phylum Arthropoda; class Insecta; order Coleoptera; family Scarabaeidae; genus Protaetia; species Protaetia brevitarsis. The sequence continues at coordinate 155,360 of RXPK01001195.1, forward strand.
TTTGTATATTTATTTTATGGAACAGTTCAAAAAGCAATAAAACAGAAACTGACCATTATTATTAGTATAAATACATATCTGTTGTGCAGCATTATTATCCCTAAATTTTGGGAGACGTATTAAATGTTATCATTGGTTCAATACCAATTTAAGCAATGACTATGTTTGCAACTTGTGCGGGTATGTTAAGAAAATCGTGTTCCAAAATTTTTAGTTTATATTATATTTTTGTTGTAGAATAGAGTTAATTAGTTGTCATTTACCTTAAATCTATGACTATCAACAGCATATATTCATTATTACCTCTTTAGTATCTTGTAAAACTATGAAGAATGTCTGATATAAGTTCCGATAGTTGCATACCCACCATCATACAAGAATCTACGCTACTGGGTTTTGTTAGCTAACATCGTGCGGAACAATGGATGAATGTAAGTATTGATATGGACTTTGCGGAAAGTTGAGTAGGATCAAGACAGTCTTATTCGATCTTACGGTATTAGAAATAAGCTGAGTTTGCGACAGTTATTGTTCTATCAATTAAGATATACCGTGCGGGTTTAGAAATATTCGTACAACGTTTCTAAGATTATGGATTATACTACAGTAGTACAGCGAAATGTTAAAAGTTCATGAAGGGTAGAACCGTTCCTAAACATATCGCCGCTCTGGTGTGCAAAATTACTTGGCGCCCCTAACCAATTTTAATGCAGTTTACAAAATTTTAGTTTCAGAAGTAATCTTTTCGGCAATGATATCTTGAGCTAATTTTTGTTAATAATAGGTATGTTTATTTGTTTATTCAGAGTAGTTCCACATTCTTTTTACCAGATTTGCGTAGCTTAACTAATAATAATAATAATAATTTTTATTGGCAATTTGATCTGCAAATGCTTTTGCATATCTGCCTTGTTAATTGTGATACAAATATTTATAATATATATGTATATACAATAATTCATATAAAATAAAATAAACATGTAAAAGTAGTTATAGTACCAGGCATGGAACTCATCGACGCTATAATAGCATTTGCCCAATAGGTGCTTCCTCAATTTACTTTTAAAACCCTCCAAGCTACTGGCCCGCCTCACATCCAATGGTAATCTATTATAAATTTTGACGCATTTGTAGCGAGGAAGCTGCTCAAATAATGCTGTATTGTGGCCAGATATGCTGAGATTATCAGCACTACGTGTGCTACAAATAGAATTGTTTGAAATAGAAACAAAATCGGTTATATTTTTACGGATATACACAGCACATTCATATAGTGGATCGACCTCAGAAAATTATACCATACCTCAGCCGCGATTCAATACGTGACTTATAATAAGTTATTATTAATTCAGTGTAAACACTTAATTTTAGCTCCCTAATTGCAAATATTGATGCTGATATCGATTTGCACACGTGATCTATATGGTACTCTCAAGTTTATCCACCACACACCCTACTAAATTTAGGCGTGGAAACATTCAGGCACAGATGCATTATTAATACGAATCAGCACGGTGACATTGGTTCGTCTGTGACAGCCAAAAGCAATAAATTTTGTTTTGGCTACATTTAAGGTTAAAGAATTATTGTGCGTCCATTGAGGTACCGTGCTTGCACATTCACTACCCTTCCTGGACAAATCAGACAACCCCAAAAAACTGTCGAGGTGTCATCGGCAAATTGGCACAATTCCCCCGTACTAACATTCAGATGAAAATCAATCACACATACAACGAAAAGCAAGGGGCCTAAAATTGAACCTTGCGGAACCGCTGTATTAGTTATTTTTTTTCCGAAAAAATATTCTGAGCTATTACAACGCTCTGTGAACGATCCTCGAAGTACGATTTAATCCATCCAAGACATGATTCTCTAACTCCATATTGTTCAAGCTTCTTTAGTAGAATAGAATGATTCATTGAATCAAATGCCTTGGACGAATCAAACATTAAGGAGTCTACTTTGAATTTATCCTCTAATTGATCAAAAACGTTTTGTATAACAAGGGATAATGCTTCGTTAATTGATTTTGTTTTTAAGTAGCCAAATTGACATTTTGTAAACACAGAAAACTTTTGAAAATAATTATATAACTGTGTGAACATTATTTTTACAAATATTTTATAAAAAACAGATAAAACAGATTTAGGTCGTAATTTGCAATATCTTGTCGATTACCCTTATAAATAAACACAATTGACAGCTATACAATTAATCAAAATAAGCAAATCTGTGATAACACATTAAATTAAGCAGGTGATACGGCGTAGAAATTAACAAAATATTTTATAATTGACGTCAAAGAAGTAGTTGACCAGCAAAGGAATATTAAAATTTTTGTTAAAACTCTAATCTTGCTGGTTTGAATGCTGACAGTTTAATGAAAAGGAACTGATTATTTTAACCATGTTGCATTAGTTTCACCCTTTAATGGGCATATTAATGCATACATATTAGAAACTACAAAAACTGTTGAAATAGTATTTTCATTTCTCTAATTGTGAAAACCAATAGGTATGCATTACAAATCTTTCTTAAAAAGCTATTTAAACTGAGGTACCGTGCTTGCACATTCACTACCCTTCCTGGACAAATCAGACAACCCCAAAAAACTGTCGAGGTGTCATCGGCAAATTGGCACAATTCCCCCGTACTAACATTCAGATGAAGATCAATCACACATACAACGAAAAGCAAGGGGCCTAAAATTGAACCTTGCGGAACCGCTCTATTAGTTATTTTTTTCCGAAAAAATATTCTGAGCTATTACAACGCTCTGTGAACGATCCTCGAAGTACGATTTAATCCATCCAAGACATGATTCTCTAACTCTATATTGTTCAAGCTTTTTAGTAGAATAGAATGATTCATTGAATCAAATGCCTTGACGATAAACATTAAGGAGTCTACTTGAATTATCCTCTAATTGATCAAAAACGTTTTGTATAACAAGGGATAATGCTTCGTTAATTGATTTTCTTTTTAAGTAGCCAAATTAACATTTTGTAAACACAGAAAACTTTTGAAAATAATTATATAACTGTGTGAACATTATTTTTACAAATATTTTATAAAAAACAGATAAAACAAATTTAGGTCGTAATTTGCAATATCTTGTCGATTACCCTTATAAATAAACACAATTGACAGATATACAATTAATCAAAATAAGCAAATCTGTGATAACACATTAAATTAAGCAGGTGATACGGCGTAGAAATTAACAAAATATTTTATAATTGACGTCAAAGAAGTAGTTGACCAGCAAAGGAATATTAAAATTTTTGTTAAAACTCTAATCTTGCTGGTTTGAATGCCGACAGTTTAATGAAAAGGAACTGATTATTTTAACCATGTTGCATTAGTTTCACCCTTTAATGGGCATATTAATGCCTACATATTAGAAACTACAAAAACTGTTGAAATAGTATTTTCATTTCTCTAATTGTGAAAACCAATAGGTATGCATTACAAATCTTTCTTAAAAAGCTATTTAAACTACGAGTTGCTTTCCTTTTAAAATTTGGATACACACACATTAAGCCGCTTATAGAACTCAAGTCTTTAAAGTCTTTGTAGAATTAAGTTTCCACGTTGTTGTATTCAATTTCATAACTTTAACTACCAAAATATCCCTCTGGTAATAAACAAATACACACCATCCTCGAATAAGCGCTCAAAAACAACTCTTTATCATTCTATCACCGTGACCATATAAATAGACACATACGCCAACCTTACAACCAAACTCACTTTTCATGATGTTTTCCCATGCAATCTCGGACAACGAACCGCCGGGCCGCAACGTAACAATTGTTTCCGAAGTCATTCGCGGGCCCACACTTTTCGTGATTTCGTAAGGAGTCGAGGTGTTGGGAACGTGGTCCGGACATAGGAGGCGTTCTGGATGTATTGTCGAGTGATTATTAAAGGTACATTTAGAGAAACGGAAAAACAAAGATAAAAATTAAACCGCGATGAGCCAGATTTAGACGTTAGCGGTCGATTCTTTTGAAGTACGTAGTACGTATTTTGCTCTGTACCTAAAAATTATGACGTTTCAGATAAAACAAGTGGGCGGGACGTTCGATGGGATAAAATGATTGCGTTTCATTTTCGGTACGGCTCCCAATACAAAGGGAAGCGATTGTCGGCGATCGCTGATGAAACGGCAGAGTACCGAAGCTTGGGTTTCTTTTTTTATTGTACGCTTATACGCATAGTGGAACAATTGGTTGGCGGGTATAAAAGGCGTAATTAAGCATACAGAAATTCTCAACAGTTATCATTGGCTGTTAAATGGAAAAATGAGTTATTTCGTTTTCTGACTGAGGATCCTCATGTACATTCTGTAATCTTTAAGAATGCTTGTACCCACAATACTAAAAACATGTGTATATCTGTATGCTTTATAAGAATATATGAGCGAACATGTAAACTTACAGGAAAACAATTTGACAAAAAAAGCATTTTGTAAAAGAAGTTAGAGATGCTAGTAAAATAAAAGGATTTTTTGGCAAGTTTTCATTGATTTAGATCTAGCAAATGCTTCTGTTGATTTTGATGATTGCTATAATTCACATATTGTGCAACGTTATTATGTAATGTATTAGTGTAGAAATGTAGGCAACTTATTTATCAAGTGTCTAAGTAAAAGGAAATCAGGCAACTTAAATAGCATCCTCAGAATGCAGGTACAATTAATGTGTAGAATTTTAAATACTTAAGTGTGTTTTATTATATCAAAACACTAATACGAATAAATAGTCTATATAACTCACCATTTCAATTATAATTATTTCAATTTCATCTCTATAATTCAAATGGAATTACTGCAAAGGTTGTTCTGTGTAATAATTCGAACCCTCATTCATTTGTTCATCTGTAGGAACCAAAGACGCGGCTTCAAAACAATTGTAAAAGAACAGGACGCTTACCGATCTGAAAAATCCAGAATTTTTTATTTGAAACAGTTTTAAGAATATCTGAACAATATTCAGTTTTTCTGATTTAATATATATTTATTCTACTTTAAAAAGTTCCATAATTTATCCTGGTAGCTAATTCCCCATAGGAGAGGTTTCATTCCCAATTTCCGATTCATCGTTTAGTAACCCGAAGCGCCGATCAACCGGACAATTAAAGGTTAATCACCCAGGCGAACAAACATCACTGAAT
>RXPK01001196.1:0-65088 GCA_004143645.1 Protaetia brevitarsis
GGTAACTCATTATTGGTAAAGTGTAAAACATCCGCAATTATGCAAATCAGGTAGAAAAATTAGATTATTTACTAGCACAATAAACGTTGTTATGCGTGTTTAAATTGAAATATCTCTTTCATAACTTGGACCCCTTCAACTTAACTCACATGGAAATAATAAGGTCTATTCAGAGCAAACTTGGTATAATCGTTTTAAAACGTAGAATAGCAAACAAAAAAGGAAGACTGCATAAAACTATAGCTCAACAATATAGCTATTGAAGCGTGATTAATTACTATTTTTTTAAATGGAGATTTCAATAATATTTAATTATTAGCATTAATATTCACGACCACACCTACATGTAAGAAACGCTGTAAAATTGCTATTCATAAAAAAATAAAAACTATGTTTGACCTGGTTATATTATTTATTTAAATAAACATGCTAATTATAAACAAACTAATCATTACGTAACTGTCATTAAATATACAAACAAAAAATGATAATGTAAAACTTAACCAGAAAAAAAAAACACATTTTGCAAAAATAAAAAATAAATATACACTCTAAAAAAAAATCAAAAAAAAACGAATTTTATAAAATATATAAACAAAATATGCCTTTTATATCACAGAATATTCCCCCCTTCCATATTTCTTTAATTACACTTGTAATTATATATGGATAGTGTCATATAATAATGTTTTTCAAAGCGATTTTGTTAAATGAAGGGATTATACCCAATTAATAATTAAACAAAATTTTAATAAATACGTCAACTATCACATTATCCAGAATAAAGCTTTTCTTTGAAATTTTAATACCCAAATTAAAAATTCATTACTTATGAGTATAAATTCACATTTGCCAAACAATTACGAAACTCGGTCGTTACCATAATTACCAGTAATCCTCTATGTAATCCAACGACCCCTAGTGTTTTTGAATGATGAGGTCATATATCTACATGATAGTGTTTAGTTAACCACTAAACTTTTAAAAACATTTTTTTTTCATATATTTTAAAATTTATAAAAATATATAAAAAAAATTACATAAATCTGCAAAAAGGAATCATATAGACTCATGTTGTTGTCTTTACAAAAATAAAAATATTTTGAATGAATTCATTCTCAAAATTTATAAATTTTTTAAACTGTATTCCTCATATTTAATTATACTAGTAATTTAATTTTATTATAATTTGTTGTTGCAAGTATTTCCCTCTAATTCTGAAAGTAGGAACATTAGGAGTATGTAGTTTAGTTAATCATTTAAATAAATTCATCATATATATATTTAAAAAAAAGCTTTTAAAAATTTATTGCTCTACCATGTAAATATATGAGCTCGTTATTCAGCAAAATTTGACTCGTTGGATTACATAGAGGATTCATACTAATTGCCGTAAGCGAGTTTTATAATTGCTGTAGATTGAAATGCATATAATGAATTAATGATTTTTTTATTTGGCTATTGAAATTTCAAAGAAAAACTTTAGTCTTAGTAATGTCACAATAATTTATTAAAATTTCCGTTTAATACAATTAAACGTATATCGTATAATTTAATAAAATGAATGATCTGCAGGACATGTATGATTTTCTTACCAACACAAATATTACTGCCTTTTTTACCTGTGGGTAATTACAATAATAATATTTATTGAAACTAAAGGTAATGAACTTATGAAGTGTTACTCTCTTGTTTTCTAATACATTTCCTATTTTAGAAATAAATTATATGTAAATAAAATAAACAAAATTTAATATAAATAAGTGAGTAATTAATACAACTCGATTTGTTATCTATAGATTCACTTGATTATTTTTAAACATAAAATAAGAGTTTAGTTTTATAGTTTTAAGAGTCACTTGGTATCAAGCTGTAAAACTGATATTTCAATTCAAACTGCGTGCAAACCATAATATTAAAGGTTTCCTTTCGATATTAAGGAATCATAGATCTACCTGATTTGCATATTTGCAAAGCGTTTTGCAACTATATACCCCAATAAATCATTTACCTGGAACAGCCAACGCCAGCCGAACGCACACCTGTGCAAATGGTGTATAGTTTTGACAGTCACTGCGCTGTAGACCACGACATTAAATAAGTCGGGCAGTGTACAAGCAAATACGTATTTTATAACGTTTAAATAGTAAAATAATTATCTATTTCCCAGAAATTTACTTCATCTTCAACAATTAATATACACTGACACGCCAATGACGAGTGAGATGACAAATAAAAACATTATAAACTCAACTAGTTACTTGCCTATTACAATGAGTACAAAAGCATTCTTTGCTTGCATTTAACCCGTTGTCCAACTCTTCGGTAATTAAAATTACCCTTCAATGTAATTATAGTTATTTAAAAGGCGAATAGAAATTCGCTACATTATAACGAGCGAGAAGCAAACAAAAAATATATACACATATACTTGTCAGAGCCACCTTAAAAGTAGGAATGAATAAAATCGCCATATTAATACACAATTAGCATGTCGCAGGACGGGCAAGGATGGGGCGCCGACCAGCCAACCAAACCCGGCTACTTTACATACCTTGCCGAACGCAGCTACTAAAGAAGCATTGTGCATCCGTCTTGTTTATATTTTATTCATTTTTAGTACCACGGGCAGGACAATGTAATAAATGAGTTAGTTAGCATTTCGTATTGTTTCGCCGTGGACATGTGCCAAGCCGAATTATATTATTTCATTGTTTAACAAGTAATTGATAAATTTGTCTTTGCACCCGATGAAATAGCCGCAATTTATAGGCTATTAAATGTACGAGAATAATTATAGATTATATGTGAGTAAATACCACCACAATTAGCCAAATCTATTTAGGTAGATTTTTCCGAAAACCGAACTGATACTGAATGAAAATGGGGAATGAGAAAAGTATAATGAAACTCAGTAGGTTTCATAATTGTTACCTAGGCGCAATTAAATCGTCTTTTCGACACACTTATCTGGGTTAAATGTTAATTGGCACTCCCTGATTCAGTCCTTTAATGTTTCTAAATCTATTAAAAAATTGTCCAGGTATAGTATAGGATTACAGTATAAAGTGTGATCTACAGCAAAAGTTATAATTGTCTTCATTTTGGAATATAAATTGCTGGTGTACGCTATAAAGAATAGTGGTCCAAGAACAGAGCGCCGTGGAACTCCGCTCAATACCGCAAATTTTCTGGAGTATTTAACTTTTATTTGCCCTTAGTATGCGATTCCGCCTCGTTTCTGTGCCCGTGCGCATAATTCACACTCACTCATGGTTTGTTCGAATAGTGTGTTTGCTATTAATTTTCTTTTAGCTTTAATTTTTGACGTGCTTAAATTAATAAAGACGAAAACATTCTCTTATCCTGCTTGAGCCTCTGAATGTTCATCAAGCCTAGCTTGACGTGTAAAGGTGGCAACAGTATTTTCGAGGGATTAACCAGCGGAAGTGAAACAATGTTTTTTTCTCGCCAAGTGTGAATGTACCTCTGACTGGTCACTGCTGCCAAACTCGATGTTCCATCCTTGCTTTGGAGTTCCATTTACACAAAAGCAAGGATATTTTGTACAGCCTGCTTGTTGGTCGAGCAATAATCCAATCGCCTTGAAAACCCCACATAAAGACCATTCATGTAACTTGGACTACACATTTTCCAGCAGTAATTTAGTTGCAGATGTGCTATTGGAATTGTTGGATGGTCGGTGGTATTGTGCAATAAAACGTTTTTTAAATTGGATTTGTTGGCATCTTCAGCATTTCATAACTGTCGAAATGTCTACACAATTCTGCTTTCCGATGTCTGTACAGGAGTATCTCGTATTAAGACATAGTAAATTCCTTTCCGGAAGTCCTGCTTCTAAAAGCTCTCCCGCGTCTTTAGGTAAATTCAATGATGCATCAAATCTTTTAGTTAATGTGGGGTAAATGGCACGATAGTTTAATCTTCCATGCCATCTGGTTGGCACATCTTACCACTTAAGTATCGACATCTGTTTGGAGCTTCGTATTGGATGGGGATAGCACAGGGATCGATTTACTATAGGGCAGTGGTCTTATGGCAGATGAGACATTGGGATACACAATGTTATGTTGATTGTTTCTGGCTTGGTCCACGACATTCACTGTGCAGAAGTAGAGTCATTGTGATTTTGTGGCTTACGCCATACCATTGGTACACTTCAAACGGCATTGGTGCCCTATTTCCATTCATCCAGATTCCTCAACCCCTCCACACATGCAAAGCAGATGCTGTGAGACGCCTAAACGTTGTCCTGATTCGCTAGTTTATTGCTGAAGTATTTCACGAGCGGCGAATATTTTGCCTCTACTTTCCTGTCGTATAACAACCACATATGTAGCAAAATGATTGGATGATTTAGATAACCACGCTAAACATCGCACACGCCACAAAGAAACAGCGCCTTCTATGCATCGATTAGTTTTAACACGATCTGCTCCGAATGGTGACAGGTGGGCATTAGAAGAGAGAAGCATTGGTGGAACGTATGGGTCGTGCTGCCGGCCGTGCCTAGAAAACATTTGGCGTTTTCCATTTAGCGTTGGGTTCAACTCACTTCTTTTTTTTTGTGAGTTAAGCTACGATCTATCCACAACGAATGGCGAAATCTCCTAGCTAACTGAGTTTATTCTGAGTGGCTCATAGCTTAATCCACAAAACAGAAGTGAGCTGAGCCAAACATTCTGCCTTTGTGAGTGGTGCACATCGTGATAACTGATAACATACAGGTAAAACAATAAACAGTTGCATTTCTATTACCAGCTATACAGGGTGATTCTCAATATATGCGACAAACTTAAAAGGTGTTAAGTTTATATGAGTATATGTCCAAAACGGTTTGGTTTTAAAGTTATTGAATGTTTAATAATAAATTATGAACTATGACTAACACGATATCATATCACAGTTGGTTTTTCAAAAACTACTGTGTTGAGAGGGAATTGTTTATTTGTCAATAGTTGTCAGAGTATTCATTCAGTTTATTGCCAGTTTCTGTTTTCTAAAATGAATTAGACGAATGCTGAGATGTATGATACGCATTTCGTTTACGGCCTTGCCAATGGAAATTCGCGTGCTGCTAGACGTCTTTATGAAGAACGATACCCGAACCGAATCATCCAGCATCATTCAATATTTGCCTCGTCTTCACCAATCGTCTTATGAAGCGGGAAATTTTACTAAATGAAATGAGGAACATCCTACTACAAGCACCAGAAAAATTGCGTTTGCTTTAAACATTAGTCAGGCCACAGTTTGGAGAATATGAAAGATCAACTGTTGTATCCATATCACATTCAAGGGGTGCAGGCACTTTTGCCGGCAGAATTTCCGCAAAGAGTGACTTTTGTCAATGGATGCAACACAAAATCGCACAAAATCCTGACTATTTGGCTCAAATATTCTTCACCGACGAGGCTACTTTCTCTAGAAATGCGATTATTAGTTTTCATAACAATCACATATGGGCCGAAGAAAATCCGCACGAACTAGTGAATGCCCATCATCAACATTAATTCTCTGTCAATGTGTGGGCCGGAATTGTTGGAGATCACTTGATAGATCCACATTTTTTACCGATGCGGTTAAATGGCGAGGTATACCGCAATTTTCTTGAAGAGGAGCTATCCTACTGCTGGAAGAAGTTCCGTTGCAATTAAGATTACAATGTATTTTATGCATGACGGCGCTCCAGCGCATTTTAGTTTAGTTGCTCGCGAGTTTTTGGACAATACGTATCCAGATCGGTGGATAGGACGGGGAGGTCCACAACCGTGGCCTTCTCGGTCTCCAGACTTAAATGCTTTGGACTTTTTTCTTTGGGGTCACCTTAAATCATTAGTTTATACGACTCCAATTGAGAATGTCGATCAACTGAGAAATCATATTATCGCAGCTTTGCAAACAATTCGAAATACCCCTGGTATTTTAGAATGGACTCGCCAGTCAATACGACGGAGGATAGAAGCTTGTACTGCAGTTGGGGGCGGTCATTTTCAACAGTTAGTATAAGTTAATTTTGTTTTACTAATTATTTTGTTAATTTATAATAAAAACATTAATTAAGTTAACTTACTATTAAACATTGTACAACATTAGAACTAAGCGATTTTGGACATATGTTCTTATGAACTTTTATGATCAAAATAACCCCAGGAATCAGCGCTTAAAGTTTGTCGCATATATTGATAATCGCCCTGTATATTTAATAAAAAAAAACATGCAGATTGACCAGAGCAAGGTTCGAATCCACGATCTCTAGTAATAGTTGAGACCCTTTAAGTCTTTTGACTGTGGTTGGTGTCTTTAAAGCCGATATTATGAGCATTTAGAGTTACTTGGTCGTTAACTGAATCTTTTTTTGTTCTCAGCGTATCTAGAATATATTTGAATAAAAAGGTATCCACCTTTTTACCATGTGCGTAAAACATTCTCTTCTTACTATAACCAAATAGCAACTCTTCACAGACGGTGGCTGTATGTCACGCGTAGAGATGTATTGTAACATATCTTAAATCACTGTTCAGTATATGCAGGTTACAGCGAGAAAAATAACAAACATATATACGTCCCGAGAATCCAAAAGGCAAAGAATAGATCTAAAATGTTTACGTTCAGAAATACTTACGGTCGAGATGAGTTATAGGATATCCTCTATACAGCAGGTTTATGCAGTACACACTACATATAAGCTCACGTGTGTACCTACTTGTGTAGTTGCAATTTGTACAGTTTAGGTATTATTTATAAATCTTTCCGTGCGGGCACATATTTAAACAAGGGTGGTCGCCGCGTCAAATCCATCTGGAGATTATAAACTAAGCGAGGAGTTGAAATTAATTTTCCACATTTGACGTTCTTCGAAGAGAGGCACGAGGAAAAAAAAAAGAATATAAAGTAAAAAACGGGAAAACGCCTAGTTGCCAGGACTCTGCGAATATTTCGTGTGATTTATGCCGTTGTCAAAGGAACCACCCGCAAGGATTCATAACATGCGACTATGAGTTATGAATTTAATCCCCTTGAAGGTTCACAAGTGGCTACCGAGATATCAGGTACGCAATAGTTGTACATACATACATACTACCAACTATAGATGCCTCACGTGGCCTTTACTGTCGTTACACGCACAAATACGCCGGCCGTATCCGCGACGGGGACATTGATTCACCTATGAAATATCGTTAGAATCAAATGTCTAACGCATTATTCCGACTATTGCTTAATACCTTGTCGCGTAGGTACCCCAGTCTGAAGCGCGATTAATAAGGCTAGAATGACAGTCCAATGGGGTTTCACTGCTGTTAGATGCTATTTTTAACGTCTTATACAATGTTTCACCGAATCCACGTGGCTCGCACAATGTCTTTGTACAGTTACATTCATTGGGTATTATATCCTCACGGAGTTACACTCATTTTTATGGCTTGTAGCTTTAAATTCCCTTATATACTGTTCATCCACATTCTTATAACAGTTTGCTTTTGCAATAATGACAGCAGAAACTCTATTTCGAGAGAATTCATTTATTGTATATTGTATGTACGGGCTGATTCATTTTCGATTCCCACCATTGTGATCTCGCTTTGTTATTGAAGATGGACGGTAGATTTAAATTTAACAAAGTTGCTAAAACGGAAAAATCTCATTTTCTTTGACTCCAGCATTTTTATTTGGTCTTGCAGAGAAAAACTAAAGACACTTTCTCAAGGTCACTTCTGATCTTCTATCCAATGATGTATTTGAAATTTTTATAGGAGAAGATGGGAACATTAAGCTTTAGAACACTGCATCAGGATTGCAGATTGATATACAAGGTTCTAAGTACGCTTGTTGTAATCTTTAAACATTTATCTGCTGATGGATGAATTTACAATTTTTCGATGGGTACTCTTGATGTTGTGAGAAAATTTTGAAAAGAAATGTGTAAATACACGATCTTGCCCCACCATGGGGGCAAGATGGGGTTCCAGGTGAGTTAAGAATGGGTCGTACCATAAATCTAGGTAATAGGTAAAAAAATAGATTCTTAAAATATTCTTAAAAACATGCAGGAACAAAGCTTAAACTCTAAAGCGGAACTATTTAAAATAAAAAAAAAATACAATACGATAAGAATATTAAACTTAATCTTAACAATTGGGATAATAGAAGACGAACTCATCCACGTTATTCGCAGAGCCTCCATGTACCCAATCTCGTCATCCATGGCATTGTATCAATACTTCCCCTTACAGTACTAACATTGAGCGTCATTTCCCTCAACAGAAGAACTTGATTATTTCCTTGACGTTTTCTAAAACTATATATCTTTGTTTTCCTCCAGAATTCGGCTTCTTGATCTCTTCTGTTTTCTTCTTTGTCATTTTTTTTTCCCTTTAACTCTCCCTCAGCACTTCTAGTTGCCTTAGGGATTCTCCAGACTTCTATCTTCTTGTAGCAGATTTTTATACGTAGTGCTTGTAAGGATTGTTGTCTTTCGCTTGTTACGCTTTGATTGAACCTGTACTTTATTCCTAACATGGGAAATAGGCATTATGTCTTCGAGAAAGCATAATGGCATACCCAGGCATAACGAACCAGACTTAAGAGTGAGATAGTGATGTTCCCATGTTGCCCCATACCAATAGCCCCATCTTGCCTTTTTGGGATATTTTCTGGTTATGTTATAATAACATATTAAATATTTGAAATAAACAAATAACACACTATAGAAAATACATGCAATACATGTCAATTAATAAGCACAGTTCTTTCCCGCAATCATCAATTTTCTTATGTCTTATGGGTGCCATATTGAATTTCGACATCATTGGAATTTCAAAGTATTTTTTTGATTTCAATCATGTGTAACATCTTGACAACAGTTTTTGATATTATAATCAGAGACACCGTGTAGTCCTGTGCCAGTGTATTGAGGGATTGTTTGCAGCCTTTAACTAGTTTTGACTTAGTTACGGGGTTCGACACTGCCTTAATGACCGCCTGGCTGTCAGTCATTATATTAATTTTCCTCCTCATGTAGCCCCCTTTTGCAATCATTTCTGCACACGCTGCAAAGGGCGAATACCTCTGCCTGGAAGACCGTTGTATGTTCCCCAGGCTTATGGATATCCTTTGATTAGGACTGGCTCACAAATACCGGCTCCTATGCCTGGCTGGATTTGGATACGTCGTGAACGAGTTATAAATAAGAGTGATTCACTACGTGCCTGTCTCTGTTCGGTATGGAGATTTTCACCTTTCAGTGAAGATAATTTCGGGTACCATGCTGTCCGTGGCATTTGTAGCAATGGCCGTCCCAGCAACGTGCCCGTAGTGTGTCCTCCCCCTGAAGTTGGGATGCCACAGGTTGTTGGCTTTCAGTCTAGGATCGCATTCATTGCCTCCGCTCTCACATAAAGCCCCAGCGGGGGAGGCCCACAATGGTCTCCAAAGCGACGGTCCCTGTGCTGTTAATTGCACCAGTGATACCTAGCAATGCCTGTCTCTGGACAGTGGTTAACAGCTTCACTGCGGAGGACACCTCTGTCATCCTCCACCAGACTACTTCCCCGTATGTTATCGCTGGTCTTATCACGGCAGTATATAGCCAATGAATCACCCTCGGCTTTAATCCCCAGATTTTGCCAGCAACTCTCCTGCAGCGCCAGAATAGTTGCGTAGCCCTGGTCGTTGTTTTGACTAATTGTAGGTGATTTTTTCAGCTCAGTTTCGTATCGAGGGTAACACCCAGATACTTTATCCTGCCCAAACAGTCTAACGCCGCCTAGGTCATTGAGTTTCCTCATGTTGGTAAAGGCAACCAACTTTGTTTTTTGTGGATTAACTGAGAGTCCTTGTGAAAGGCACCACTCCTCCACCATTCGCAGTGCATTACGCATGATGCCCGCCACCACGCCCGGGAACTTTAGCTAGGATGACAGTGTCATCAGCGTATCCCTGCGTTAACTTTTTTAAACAAATTTAAGCCGAATGTAAGTATTTCCTCTTTAAACTTAAATTATTCCTTAGGTTAAATTATTTAAATTGTTAGGTCTGAAGAAGGGTCAAATTAAGGACCCGAAACGTCACTAAGGCGAAAACATTGAACACAATAAAGAACCCTTATTCTGCCAAGTATTCTGACAGTAATTTTATTTAATCCCAATACAAGGAATTTTCGGTCACGGATACTGAACACATCCTTCTGGATTTTGTCTCCGCTACTAACTTTGTCTATATATATAAAATGTACGTGGCTAATGTCTAACACCAAGGCCAATAACAACTACAACAACAACAATAAGCATTGCAGAACTGTTAAAATATATTCGTTGTCTTAAAACTAATCGATTCCTACTTTGCCAAACAACAAAGTTTTGGCTGTTAAATCGAATCCATCATTATATTAGTCATAGCTCTTTTGTTTTTCATTTTAAGGATATACTATTATAACAATATTCGATACAGAAACTGATTTTATATCAATTGCTGACAAAATATACAGGGTGATCCGTAAAAAGAAAGTTTATCTATTATATCTCGTAAATGCAATTTTTAATTGTTTTTTCTGATTACACGATTGTAATCAGCGTAAAAAAACCCTCCGTCTTTGATGGTTTAACCAACATCGTAGCTGCGATATTAACACAGTTAGCAGTAGTGCACCAATAACTTTGAACAGCAAATGGTACTTTTTCTGATCTTATTGGTTACTTTGAGTTTGTGTTTATTCTAAAGAAGCTTACTATTTAGAAAGAGGAGTTGATATTCCACCTAGATCTTTCTATCTATCTCCTATCCGTTCATTTTTGTTTCCATTTATGCAATTCGCAACGGTAATCTTAGTAGTATAAGTCTTATAAGATTAGTCAAAGGAATCGGTTATTTGCATTATAAACGTAAATTTTTAAGCATTTGCTTCACAGAATCGGTCATTACTCATTTTTTTTTAAACGTGCGGTTTCGTCTGTATGTTCTTTTCCTTAACTGTTCCTCATTAGTAATACCCATCGAAAATAAGAATTATCCCCGACGATAGTGAAGAACAAATTCGACGGGATGACTGTCACATTCGCATAAGACGCTATTTCAATAAATTCCCTCATGGCCCGGCTAGCTCTTATAAGTCACTCATTAGCTTCTCGTGTATTTGTTTTTTGCAGTTTGCGGGATTAACTGTAATAAAATCTCTCTCATCCCACGCTCGTTTGCCGTGTTCGTTGTTCTGTCGTTATTTAGGAGATCGACCAGCTCGGTAGGTTGGTAGTCAAAGACGTCTTACCAATTATACAAGGACGTCTAGTCTGTGAGAGGTGTGGATAGATGTTTTTTTTTTCGCTCATTTTTCTTACTAAGCGTCGTATTATGTGTTAAACAATCTATATACATCACACACATCGCTCCCATAATAAATCATTGGCGAACACGTGAGATTGACATATGAAAATTGCCCGGCGAATTAATAATACCGACAAAAAAGAAAACAGCGTTGAAAAACGGAGGCTAAACTCAGTGTATCAAAGGCGTATGATCATATTATATATCCTTTAGCGAAGATATATTATCGTTGCGAATAGTGAATCAATTGCCAATCCCCGGGTTTAATCATTCAATAAATACGTGCAGTGGCTTTTAAGACAAATTTATTGTTTTATTTATTTTAATACGTTCAATGGGGTTGCTACTGGCACATAGATTTACATATAGACTTCTTGAAGGAAAAAATGATGAAAAAAAAAAAAGGCCCGGTTCAATGTCAACTTGATTTTTATTCAACTCTGAACGAGTATGATTTTGAATATATAATATCGTAGACCACACCTAGATATTTGGTCATATTAGAGGAATCCATTAAAAAAAATAATTATTAAAATTGTGTGGACGTTGTACCAAATTCTAGTTTTCAAGTTTTCATAGATCCTTGTGCTGAAAAATACCAATAGTATAGTGGATATGTCAAAAACGTATACGTACATATTATGGAATCTAATATAGATAAATTGTAAAATTAGATTAGACAGAAATAAAATTAACATACAAAGACAGTGAACATTATTGTACAGGTGCACTGTAAAAAAAGTTGCAGTAAAATTACATGTAAAATCGTTGGTAACAAAGTTGCTTACAATTGCCTACAAAAAAATCTAGTAAATTTCACATGCTGATGTGTTTTTCAAAGATTGTACTGTAAAATACGTATGCTAATATTTATGAACTTATATTTACCGAACACTGAAGTAATTTTCATATGTATTTTAATAACAGAGAGCAAGCAACTTACCTAATTCTTTTATAGCACCTAATAGGCTCATACTGAATCGCTCACCAGGATCAAGAATGAACACGCTACGCAAAACCTGCAATTGTTTGTGACGTACATGATATCATGAGCCAATAATAAGTTCGACAAACGAATAGAATTACCTACGCGCACAGATGAAAATAATCCAATAACTAATCACATTGCGGCGTATGAATTTCGTTATTTCCCATGAAATCTATAGTTTTACCCGAAAATTCAAGTAAAACAAATAAATTAGAAAGATCCTCATATTTACAGCAAAATTAATAGTCACACTAGTGAAATTACTTTAAAGAAGCACAAAATACCCCAAAAAAAATGTCAATTTTACACTTTAAGTAAATTTTAGAAGTAAATACAAAATTGTAACGTTTTTTTCCTGTTTTCCTTTTAATTTTTGGTACATCTTAAACTTACATGAAAAGCTATAAATTTTACCGAAACTCTTTTTTCCATGTTAAATATCCTAGAAAAAACATTGTAAAACAAATTTACATGATTAATTGTGGAAATTCACAACGTTATTACATGTAATATTCCTGAGTTTACCATGGCAAAATTACTGTAATTTTTTACAGTGTGTTTCATCGAAGACTGGTTCCTTGATTACAGCTCTATTTTTTGACGTCAGGAGAAAGTCTTTTATACAAAAGTTTTATAGAAATCCATGCTGCATAATCTAAAAATATTTTTGACTATACAAGGTGTTCCGAAAGTAATAAAACCCATACTTATTCCGTTATTTTAAATAGAATACCCTGTATATTATTCCATTTTTAAATTCCATTGAGAAAAATAGCATCACTTTATATAAGTTACTATATGTCTATCTGTAAGAACAACGGTGTTTTGTAAAAAAAAAATGTCCTGCTGTAAGATTTGGGTTAAGGCGGCGTAGTTTGTATATACATTGTTTTAGATATTCATATTTTAAATATCATACATACTTAGTTTGATACAATAGCTGGAACTAAAATCGATATAATTACGTACAGGTGTCTACCATAGTCCTGAATATTTGCTAAATTTTAGCTCAAAGTAACTTCCCAATAGATTTAGGGTTTCTAGTATTGTATGAGTGAACATCAGAATTTAGCTGAAATTTATTGATATTCGTTGTAAACATACATTAAGCTTTCTAGAATACATACACTATCAAATAGGGGTTATATCGGTACCAAATTTTTTGAACCACGGTCTGCATCTTTCATTGCTAGCAATGCCTAAGATGCAATGGATTATTCGTCTTTGGGTAAGAAAACCATCCATTCATATAAGGCGAATAACCCCAAAAGACATTACCGTACGACACATTCTGATGAAAACTTGACCGTAATAAAATATCACCAACCAGTTGTGATTCAATACTGCCTTAAGATTTCGGATCTGATAGCGCGACGTATTAATTGACGGCAATGGTTATACCAGTTAAGAGTTTCGTCCCAAACGCACCCCAAGCAAGAAAACAGCAGTTTCGCGTTTTAATGGGTCGCCATTCAAGGTAATGTTTACGTCGAAATTCATGCTCGATTGAGAAGTGCGAAAGAAGGTGAAAAAAGTTTTTGAAGCGTTAATGCGAAGTTTATTACGTTGAAACCATTCACACAGCTTAACAAGAAGAACATACGCGCGATCGCTAATCTGTACAGAATCGGCTTCAGAAACCAATCCACTAGTGTCGTTCTTTATAGAAAATAAAGAAAAGTCAATGATTCCGCTTTGGCATTACTAAAAACAGCACTGGGCTTAGGACCGAACCCTCAGGCACCTCGTCAACACATCGGTAAAATAGAAGAATGGAAATACTTGTTGATATTTTTCGATTGAAGGTAACATTGACATACCTGCGTACGATCAGACAGAAATGTTCGGAACTAATCTGCAAGGACGCCTCTTACACCATAATACTCAAGTTTCGCAATTAACGCAGTCGGAAGCTCGTGTTAAGTCACAGATCTTCTTAACAGCAGCCGGTGCAACCGAACACATGTACTATGAGATTCAAAATGATTGTCGTAAGAAAAAAATGTTTTCCGGAAAAATTTATCTATACTTACTACCAATTTATAGAGCGAAGTTAGGTACATACAAATTTCATACATTAAATGAATTTTCTTGACATTTAGCGACATTGGCGTTCGTGTTGTAGTATCTTTCGATTATTTATCTTATAAATTTTTTTCAAACCGTTTATATTTAAATCTAATATCACAACAATAGTATTTCGGAATACTGTAAGAAAATAAGGGAATTTATCTGTGGTAATTATTCAAACAAACAGGTAAAAATCAATATTAACATTAAGTGAAAATAGTTTATACATTTTATAATTTTACAGGCTTATCATACACTTCAGGCAAACGAGCTGTCAAAAGAAAGTTACATTTTCATCCCTATAAAGTTTCTACGGTACAGAATTATTACCATTAGATCACGATAGCCGATTGGAATATTGTTATTGGTTAATAACAATTTAAGGGACGATGACTTTGCTAAACAAATCATTTTTTCTCGAATGAAGCCTGGTTTCATCTAACGGGCTTATATCCAATTCAAAAACTATCGTATCTGATCTGCAGAAAATCCACAACAATTTCGAGAAACGCAATTGCATCCCATAAAAGTTGGAGTTTGGTTAGCTATGTCCAGGCAACGAAAATCGGGCCAATTTTTCTTCGAAGAAACTGTAACAGCCCAACCTACCAAACAGATGTTGGAATTGTTTATTGCAGAGTTGCAAGAAAATGAGCTTGAAACAGGTATTTTCAGCACGATAATGCTCCAGCAGATACTGCTCGACAAACCTGCCAATATCTTCAACAGTTTTCTGGTGACAGGGTCGTTAGAGCACAAAGGTGGCCACCAAGATCGCCTGATCTAACCCCATTAGATCACTTCATGTTTGGCCATCTAAAAAGATAGGATCTATAGAAACCGCATGCATACCATAGAAGAACAGAGAGATGTAGTTTTGTCACTTAATAATTATACTAATTGTATGTTATAATTTAAAGTAATAAATAAATTTAGTTAAACACCAGTTAGTGCTGAATTATAAAATCATAATTTAGTAAAGTTAAATTAATTACATTTCATTTTTACAAGCAGAAACACCAATCCATAGTCGTTTATATAATGCGATTTCAAATATAGGTTTCGTTTTCCTTATTTATGACAGATCCGTTTACTTTCTTGTGTTCCAACACTGACTTAGTTCAAACCTTCATTACAAACACGCGGCATATACCTACACCCTGTTACTATCTATAGGAGCGGAATTGACAATCTTTTTGAATCTCATAGTATGTCTCGTGTGATTTAGTAATAGCATAATTAGGATTTCTTTTAGATATTTTTTTTTCTTTTTTTTGTCCTCTTTGTCAAATGTATGTCAATTTATTTTTCAAAACTGTCTTAAATCTTAATTAAAGAGGGTGCTGTTTAATTAAATTATTTCCCCTTTTGTCAACACTATATCACATTGTTATCACAGGTATGTAAGAATGAATGCTGAAAGAAGGCAAAACCACAAAATCTATAACGAGACACGCGCTTTAATAATCAAAGAAATAGAATAGAATAGAATAGAATCTTTATTATTAATGACACAATGGTGTGTATAATATGTCAAATCAAAAAACAATATTAATATAAAATAAATAAACATACTGAATTACATAACATTAACAAAATAACATAATTCTCTTATGCAAAATAAGTGGCATTGCATTAAAAAAAAAAAGTATTTATAAAAAGAAATCATTTAGAGAATAACAAAGACGCCCAGAGAGGTAGGATTTTAACCTGGTTCTAAATACGGAGTAAGATTTAGAGTTCTTTATTGCTTGTGGTAGGCGGTTAAATATTTTGATTCCTTTAATGTGATAACTTTGGCTAACAAGAACCATGGAGCATGCTGGCAAATGGAAATCGTCTCTTCTTCTAGTATAGTATTCATGATAGGTAGCGTTAGTAACAATATTATTCTTTTCTTTGTATATATAACTGGCGGCATCGAGAATGTATATGCATGGCACAGGAAGGAGTTGAAGTTTCTGGATCGGACGAGAAGAATCCTTAAAATGCGCTCCTACAATGCACCTTACTATAGCTTTTTGTGCTAAAAATACATGTTGTGCTGCTGCTGAACTGCCCCACAGTAATATTCCATATTGGATTCTGGAGTATACTTCTGCGTAATACAACGAAACCAAGCAGGAAATAGAGATTTCAGATCTTAAACAACGGAAGGCGTAAGCTTTAGAATGCAGTTTCCTCACTAAGTGATCACAGTGTTCCTTCCACGATAGCGTCTCAACAATGCTAACCCCCAAGAAATTGGTTTGTTGACATCTATCCAAAGTCTTTCCATCAATGCTTAAACTCATATCAGGTACACTTTTCTGCCTAGCATGAAATACCATATACTTTGTTTTCTCGATGCTTAAAGATAATTTGTTGCTACAAAACCATTTGTTCAAAACATCCAAAATGGCATTCACTGCGACTGTGGATGTTGCTATGTCTGCTTCAGGTGCTATGAGGATTGCAATATCATCAGCGTAGATGGTAACATATGCATCTGATAAGAATAACACAATATCATTAATATATACGCTAAATAATATGGGTCCTAAAACAGATTCCTGTGGTATGCCGCTATCAACAGGTAACCAGCCGGATGATGCCGTTGCTGTAGTTCTATTATTGGCTTTAAATTTTATTTTCACCATTTGGATCCTGTTTTCAAAGTATGACGCAAACCATTGTGCCACATTACCTCTGATTCCATACGCATCAAGTTTACTTAATAGTTCGGAATATTGTACACAATCAAATGCTTTCTGTAGGTCACAAAAAACAGCAATTCCCATTATGTGATCAATGGTACTCAATGACGATGGTAATTCGCCAGAACAATTTAATGTTTTCCCGAATACTGTAAGAAAAATTTACAAGACTTACGGCAACAACATGGGGATGGTAGATGACGGAACCTGCAGATTCTACCAAGAGGAGGAAGAAACACCAGTTCATGTGTTGTGCCAATGTGAAGGTCTGGCGAGGATAAGGTTTCTAGTAATGGGGGAGGAGAAACCGACAGCTAGTAGCTACACGAAGAAGCCGCTCTCAAAAATGATAGGCCTAATTAAGAGGGCAAAATTAGAGAGCGTCATCTAGGAAAAAAGGGGATCACAATAGATCTGAAAAGGTTGTGGTGAAACAGGTCGATAGGCCACCCCAATCCTATTCTAATCTAAATCTTAAAGTTTAGCTGGTTAGTAAAGGAAGACATACATATTGAAAAGAGAAGAGGTCCCAAAATAGAATCTTGCGGTACACCAGCAGAAATATATAGAGGCAACATAATACAGTATTATTTAAAACGGCACTCTGATGACGATCCGATAATAACTTTTTATAAGCTGGACTGATGCGACACTTAAATCTAAGCTGTTTAAAAGAGAATATCTAAGCATATTAACATCCGAAAATTATTATTGCTATAATGTCTACTTGTTGAAAATCTAAGTTTAGTTATTTCAATCAATTCTGTGTAAGTTCTAGATTTCAGCGTAAATCTTTGTAAGTCAACATGATCCGCAATCTCGCATTTAATAGCACGACTATTAGAAAGGCACTCGGTGAGTATAAGGCGAACAACAAAGCAATAACAGCCTCGAAACCTAACCATTTTGCAATCGTTTCCCGCACCCACAGCGATTGAATGCGGCGACCGCTCGATCTAACTAGGAAATTTCTGTCTCATGTAATGCAAGCATAGGCAGGCGGGCATAGGTGCTCCTATAAGAACTGGCGGGCGACACGAAAATTTGTCGAATGTGTGAACCCGTGGCGCACCAGCTGCCGCCACTTTCACTGGCGCTGCTGGTACGAACGAGCCGCGCGACCTTGGACGATATTTGAGTCGAAAAAAATCGCGAAATATCGCGTACGAGTAGGGGAAAGTAATTAGGATGTATGGATGAGCGAAGATACGACCTGATTTGCAGGCGATTCAATGCTAATTCGGTTTCTTTTCGCCTTCTTTCTGGCGTGTATAAATATGTTTATGTTGCATACTCACCGAAAACCGTCGAAACCGTCATCTGAACCGTTGACCGTTAGCACGGTGCCCTGGCGTACGCCTTCGCGACCCTCCTGTTTCGTTCCAGTACGATTACTTTGGCCCAAATCTCGTCGTCTATTTGCGTCCATTTGTCTAAAACTTCTTGGATATGGTCCTGAAATCAAAAGAAGGAGAAATGTTTTAAACAAATATTCAGAACGGCACACAGTGGTCCAGGGCCCGAAACAAAATCAAAAATCACTTTTGACAAGTATGAAATCTAATAATATATTTGCCGTAAATAGTTACTTAAATGTTCAAACTCCATGAAAAATGCTATTTTGCATATTTAATTCGTAATAAACTATGCAATATCCCCTCAAAAAGTTGGCGTAAGTAAAAATCCTGAAATAACCACATATTTTTGTTAGAATTAATAATGCTGTATTTTAATAAGTTGTTATCTAAAGTGAATATAACTTCTGGATTATGTTCTATGGTCCTTATAGTTTATATGACTGCTAAAAAAAAAATTGATTTCATTTGTAAAATGCTTGATTTTATCAGCAGTTTTCTAAATACTACATTTATACCTGAAAAAAAGTTCAGGTAGACTTTTAGTGGTCATCGGCAATTATCGACAAGCTGATTTTTACATGTACATGATCTCTAATGCTCTTAGTATAATGTCCAAAAAGAATCAGCTGCTCCTTTTTGCTCCTCTCAGAGAAAATCACATTTAATTGCGAGCATGTCTAATAAAGTTAGCATTCGCCATTGTATTATGCAGCCGACAATGTATCTCGATATATCTATAGCTACTTTTCTATTTCTGTGTATTTATGTCAATTTGAATGTGTGTATATGTGTATACTTGTATATAGGGATCTTGGTCTATTGATTTTTAATTTCAGAAGCATGTTTTTTTTTTATTTCACTTATCTGCCCACGAAGGTATTTATGTATTGGAAGTAAAAGCTATATTTATTCTAAGAATGTCTATATGGTATTTTTTTCAGGTATACTGTAATCCTTAAACGGAAATGTAGATTTAGTTTGGAGATATATTACCTTTCTTTCGTACTACAAAAAAAAATTGTTTTTTTCTAATTTGGTAAAATGTTTTTCAATTATTTTGCAATGCATGTTTTAGCTCATTCTTTGGCTATATTGCCTGTGCTTCTAACATAGAAATCACAGAAAGTGGTGCAAATGTATCACTACATGATCTTAAACGGATTGCGGAAAAATCCCAGACCAGCATCTACACGATATTGCCGACCTAAAAAATTTGAATATGCGAAAGAAACAATTAATAAAACTAATGCGGGAGTTAAAGCTGTGAACGATCAAATTCGGCAACTTCACGTAACAGTAATAATGCTTCTAGAATACCCCATTAGAGTGACATTTTACAAAGCTTGATAGAAAACTTGCGCAAGTCATAACAAATACATCATCAGCATCCAGATGAAGCTACATATGCAAAGTTACCCCAAAAGAAATGAATAACCTGACTCGTATTTATCAAAAACCTGTATCAGAAGAATGTTTTAAATTAGGTCTCTCACGCGCGTATAAAATTTATGGAATGCATATTACATATATCATATAGAATACCGATACAAAAATGGTCTGCTGTAATACTAGAACAAAAAACAATGACAGATAATACAAAGGAAAAGATCCAAGACAAGTTAAAGAAGAAAATGGGGATTAAAGTAGATTTTGTGCAGCAAGGTTCAGGAACCAGCAATGATGGCAATACCGCTAGGTTTTTTTCGAAATCCACAAATGACTACAGCTATAACAGGCGTTGATGTAGAACTAATTGAAAGATTTAGCGCAATGTTGCAAGTAATAACAAGTAATGCAGTAATTAATTCCGATAAATTTGAAAAGTACGCGCGTGACACTGCAGAATTATATGTAGCTAGGTATAATTGGTACTATATGCCTGTAACCGTTCATAAAGTTTTAATTAATGGCAAAGATATAATAGCCAGAGCTGATTTACCTGTAGGATTATTGTCAAAGGAAGCACAAGAAGCCCAAAATAAAAATTATAAAAAGTATAGAGCCCACCATTCGCGAAAATTTTCTCGTAAAGCAATAAATGAGGACATTGTGCATATTCTGCTACTAACATCCGATCCGCTTATTTCAAATGTGAGACGTTTGCCTCCTAAATTTTTTTTTGAATTTCACGATGACGCTAAAGATTAACTTCGAAATGATTTATAGATTATACCCTCAAATTACTCTCTATGGATATACTTATGAATATCCAGTTGGTCTGGCTTTTCAGTGCTTTTTTGAACTGCTTAAAGTGCTTTTGCCATTTTTATTGTTTTTTATGTAGAAAATCATTAATTTAATTACTGCACTGATGTAGGTATGTGAATCCTGTCAGATTTGTTTTAATTTTTAAAAATCTTTGCTTAATTACAATAACATTCATGTGTTCTGAGGTACCTGAAAAATTTAAATTGATGCATTCTAAATATGCTATATACACATATACGTATATACACATACATGTATGTACATATGATTTGTTTTCTTTTTACAATACGGCTATTTGTTTAAGAATTTAATGAGCGAATGTAGTAGTATTGGGACCCAATAGCAGTTCCTCTTATTTTGGACTACATACTTTCTGACTAAAACCATATTCTCTTATTCAGTATAATTTCTCTACTATTAGTAATTAGTTCAGTTATGTATTATTAAAAAATATCTAACCATTTCTGTTTGTTTATAATAATGTAAAACATTTTAAGCATGGCAAGCGGTTATAACAATTCTTCTGAATATTTTCTCATTTTCTGAATATTTTGCCGTTTTGTATTATTATCAATGCTATTATTATTGTTAATATTATTATATGTATGTATATTTAACTAAAATAGTTTTAAAAAAACGTTAATGAATAGAAACTGCAATACCTAACATTATTTGAATAATTTATATACTTCCGCCAATAATAACCTCGTGATTTTATATTTAGTTTTTTTTTCTTTTATACAATTCAAATCGCCTATATTTAATCTCATTATCCTGAAAAAATATTAAAAAATTTCAATTCTATCAAAAGTTACAGATTTATTTCCGCAAAAGCGCGTTTCTGGACCACTGTGCGGCATAGAGTACAAAAAAAAATATATAATATTTGTTATTAGAATAAAAAGGTTGCCGGTTTAGCAAAAAAAAAATCAACGTTCTACAAAAATCGCAATTGATAGGTTTTAATTTTAAGTACAATTCACAAGATCATGTATTATTTTACAAAGCTAAAATAATTAAAAGCGCAAAACTTTGATAAAGCATTAATTAATATACTAGTTACTAATTACTGCTAACACGAATGTTCCGGTGTCTCGGTAGCGACGAATAGTGTAATGGGCTGTAGATTTTGTCACTCCTAATTCTTCTACTACCACACGCACAGAATGTCCTTCCTCGTGTGATGTGGCAATAGCCGAACTCTCTTCTACACTTATCGGCTTTCCTTTCGGCATCTTTTTAAATACTATATCAATTATTCCCTGATACGGTGGAAGATCTTTAGAAGACACCCAGGTGAAATTTTACCACCCTGTCGACCCACCTCATTTATTAATTTCTTGATGGATCGTTGCATTTGCCCGACTTCTTAAAGGTTGTTGTTGATAAGTGTTGTACCTTGCTAAAGCTTTCGGATCGTACTCCTTATTTGGAATTCCATGGCGATTGAATGGATGAATTCTTGCTTTTTTTTTAATCTATTTCTGGAGCTGTGTTTTTTCCAAGTTTGCTCGACAAGTTCAGAGAATACATTCTTTGGAATTTTTCCATTGCCAAACCACAAGTTTTAAATCCCAGTTGTTCTTTACAGACTTAAAAATTGACAAATCTAAGGGCTGTAAGAGATGACTCGTGTGCGGAGGCAACTTTAATATGGTAACGTCATATTTGATGAAACTTTGGCGTTTGTGCTCGGAAGAATGATCTCCTTTCTGGGGGTCGTAAGAATATTTTAATCCTTTTTAACTAGTTAAAATTGTCACAGCGTTGTTAAATGAGAATACTAGTCAAATAAATTATTTCTGTAAAATTACAAATCGCTTGGTTACAGAATGACGAAGAGTAAGTAGCTTATTCTGTTATATTCTGTCGTGAAATCTGGAAATTTATGAAAAAATTCTTGGAACATGTAATGGGTATTGAGAGTGCATCTTTTAATGCAAAAATTGACTAACAATAAGTTATTTTGACCCGCTGCCCTCGGGAGCTACTCTCTTAACAATCTTAAATGAAAAAGGGAATCTACTAATACCTTATTTTAACGGTCTTTTAAAACATTGCATTTTTGGGGGTTTAGGGTTTGTAATATTTGATGATGATTTGTTCGTAGCCGTTAATGCTATTTATATGGTTTTTCCTTTTTTTCGTGAGGGTAGCGGCTGGTTTCTATATGATGAATTAAATTTTTTAAACAATTAAACTCTTCATTTTTACATTTCGACAAACTTTATTTACTGTTGTCTTCTTTAGAAAAATGTATATTATAATTTAACTTTTTCTTTTTTATATCTAAAATTAATAATCAATATTGTCATTACTTATAAAAATATGTGTGAGGTTTTTTTTTACTTACATTTAGGGAGATTCACAACAACATTTTAAAAACTTATTTAAAAATTACATTTTTTTAAAATTACTGGAAACGTAATCAATTTACAAAGTACTGTTAGCTTAACATTTTAAATTCAAACTGCCGAAGATTACATTTAAAATAACCCGAAAGGCGAGCTCAGCGATGGGCTTCTTTTTAAAAATGTTATACTAAAAATTGTTGTTTATTTATCTCTTTACCTACATATATTAACGGCGAAAATATGTTTAAATGATTGGTGCATAAATTTTTGATAAACTTTCTATTTCTGTTTTATCGTTTACTGCGTTTTTATGTTTGTTTATTTGGATCATTTCTAAAATGCATCGCGCTTTATAATTCTTTTCCTTATTTAAAAATACTTGTATTATTGAAATTGAATGTATGACCTATGTTTGATTGTAGTGTTTTTTAGAGCAGTTGAGATTATTCTGATAGTTATGTGACCTTTAATTCTATTATGAATTGTTGTGATGTTTGTCCTATGTACACACCATTGCAATTCGTTACAGGGATTGTGTAAACTACGTGACTTTGGTTTTGTAATGGAATACTGTCTTTTAATTTTTGAGAAACCAAATTTCAAATTATTGGTGTTTTATGTGCAAGTTTTATATTTATGTGGGGTAAAGTATTTATTAAGTTTTTCGGACAATTGAGGAACGTATGGGTGCTAAGATATTGAGGTATTTTGGGTTTTGTGTTTTGTGTTATTGACTTGTCTGGTGTTATAATATTATGTATTTTGTTTTTGATGGTTTTTTGAATTAACGTTAAGGATAGTTATTTTTTTGTAAATTGATTTTACTGTGTTTAAAAATTTCTTTCTATTTTGGACTGGCAATGTAATGGCTCTATTGATTAAGGCAGACATGACATTTTTTTATAACTAAAGGGTTGGGCAGTAGTGAAAATTTAAATAACGACCAGAAAATGTTGGTTTGTTGGTATGTAATTTTGTCAAAATTTTATTTTATTTATTTCTCGACTCAATGTAAGCTCTAAATAGTTTAACATTTGATTTTTTTCTATTTCAAGGGTGAATTGTAATTTCGGATGAAAATCGTTGAAAGACTAATGAAGTTTTGTGATTTTGTCTTCCGGAATACAGGCTAAACAATCGTCCACATACCTTTTATAAAATGTTGGTTTAACTTCTAAATTGAGCTTTTGTGCTTGATATGGGTGAGCCCATTGCGCAGGCCATATTTTGTTTGTAAAATTTATTTTGAAAAGAGAATGGTTGTTGACAAGGATTTCAAGTGCAATTCAAAAATTCATCTAAGGGTAATTCTGTATGTGCGTTGAATTTTTTTTCCAATTTTTTCTTTATAATATTTAAAGCATAGTCTAGTTGGGATATTGGTGTACATAGAGACAACATCAAGCGATATTATCTGTCATATTTTTATTTTCTTACTGTCAATAATTTTTTTTTAAATCAAATGAATTTTTCAAATAATATTCATTGTTATTAATTATGTTTGAGATTGAATTGGCTAGATATTTTGATATATTGTAAAAGGGACTTTGGATACAGGAAACTATTGGCCTGAGTGGGACGTTTATTTTGTAGAGTTTGGGGAGACCATATATTTTAGGTGTATGTGTATTATGGATTTTTAAGTTTTTGGCTTGTTCTGTAGATGTATAGGCTTTTTTCCCAACGATTAACTAATTCATTTCCTTGTTTTTGATATTTAATAGGTTTGTAATAGATACATTCGTTTTTGAAATACTTAAGAAAATTTATTTTGTTTTCTATTTCTAGCTGATTTTAGCTATATTTTACACAGAAAGAACTTAAATAGATATATAATAAACCAAAACACATACAGTATTATATTATAACAAAAGTCAGCACCTTAAACATTATTTTTAATTTCAGTTCTATAGTTTTAGGGGCTTCTAGAGTTCCGGAAATTTAGATTGGGAAGTTTTCAAACGAACATTCTGTATTTAGGTACATATCGTTTGAGGTTACTATGAAAGATAATCAGCTAAATCGTTTTAAAAATCCAACTACTGTATCCATAAGGTAGCTTTCAGAGTCGTCAAAATTCATGGGGAAACCTCGCCATATCGTAATTAAGTATTTACATATGAAACGTAATTTTTTTTTTCCTTTAGCGGCAACATGCACTTAGCACACACCATAATGTAGATATTTTAATCTAACTTGACCAAGGTAACAACAGCACGGTTGGTGAGAGCATAAATCACCGGCCTCTCCCACCGTATCGCGGCAAAAACTGTCCAAATTATCAAATGTAACGCCTAGCGCCTTTAATTACCATTCAAGTCAATTAATGCGAAATTTATATCGTCGCCGATTCACGCTAAGCGTACTAAAAATACTTTAGAGAACGGCTTTATTTCAAGTTGTGCGGTACGTACGAGATCACGAAATGGTTCTAATAAAACAAAAAAAAATACATGCATACATACTATACATATATATATATACGCAGAATAAAACGCGAACTGCTCACTCACACAGCTTAAAAAGGGGAGAAAAATGAAGAAAACGTACGACCTCTCACTGTTGTGTGTACTGCGTGAACGAAAAAGTGCCAGGCATCTCGGCGCGGCGAGGCCTTTCAGCGCACGTGATATAAAAATACGCATAATAACATAAAAGTCGGTCTTAAAACAAAGACGTCGGGGACGGGAATATTAAATAGTGTACCCCATCAGGTTCGTCTGTCAGGTTAATAAACTGGTATTTGATAAACAGGGGCCCGTTGGACCGTGGAATGAGGATTGGCCGACGTGATAAGCGCCCGGGATGTCATTCGTTTCTTAATGTTCGCGTTACAGACGTTACAGAACGGAGAGACCACAATTGTCCGGAATTTACGTTTACCTGCGGCTCGGATCGTTTCGCTTGTAATGCGGAATATTTTTCGCTCTTATTAGCATTTATAACGCTGGAAAGGTTTTAAAACGTAAATAGTTTTAATGTGACCCCGACGAACCGCACTGTCTCAATCCATTGGCGTCCGTTTACTTCTCGTTTTAACGCAACCACATTCTCGTAATTGCCAATATAAAATTCACATATATAACTATCACTTCTTTTTCGTCGTGGGAGTCTCCAGGAACACTGTACCCTTCTTGATTATTTCTTAGATACAAAACTCTTACTTTTTTTTTTACTCATTAGATTATACCAGCTGTTTCACTATTCTGATATTCAGTACTAATTGTTGTATGTATGTATGTATATTCCTGGATATTCTCCTAGTGACTGGATTTTCCCTGCTCAATTCAACTTCTTGAGTGCTTGTCGCGGAGAAGGGTTCAGACACTAAGATTGGCCCTTCAGTCCTTTTTTGCAAGATTTTCCGTCATTTCATCAGCAGGGTTGCATTATTTCTTTTGCCTAGCTCGTTTAATCTCCCTAGGCACTCCCAGACCATCTTGGAACTGATTTCGTGTGAGCCCAGCACTTTGATTACTGTTTGACTCAGCCATAATGATAATTTCCTGTTTTCTGTAATTCCTGTCAATATTGAACTAGACGCCATGTGGTAAATTCTTTCACAAAACTGTTTTTTTTTGTTTTGACATGTCCCAGATCTGATCACTGTTAGGAGATTGAGGTTTATATCTACGATCGTTTCTTCCTTGATCATTTTGGCCATGCTCTCCACCACAACATGGAGAGGGGTGAGATCCAGTATTACCTCGATAGCTGCTGTTGGGCAGGTTCTCTCATAGCCCTTCGAGAGGTTATTTCTGGCAGTGGCCAGAATAGTTCTCTGCTCCAAGTTACTAATGCATAATCGCTCTCACTATCGCTGTATACATCTAAAGCTGTATTTTGTGGTTGCATTTCCAGTTTACCCCTGCAACGTTTCTGCACAGCATCAGGGCTTTTTCGGCCTTGTTGGTTACCTCAAAATCCTGTTTCTTCTGGAGGAATTTATTATCTAGGGTAAGCCGATGCATTTGTGAAGCTTTAAGATTGCTTTTCCTTTCTTAGTGAATGATACTAATTGAAATATTGACACCATGGTCTCGTGAAGTTGAGTCTTCTTTCAGCTAAATCGCCGTTTTCCACAGCCAGATGATGCCTGGCTCTTCTGGCGAAAATTACCGATAAATTACTTCTCAGATTAGTTTTGTAATTGTCCCAATCTGTTTTTCTGGGATGCCTCCTGAGTGGCCGGTTTGTAGTCATCGTTCCTAACTTGAACACAGTTATTCTGTCCACTTGATACCCTCCAGTCTTTCAGCAGATTCTTTAGGTTCAATCTAATATCTAGCACTTCCTCCCTTACCCTCGTTAGAAACGTGGGATTATTTCCGATAATGTGCATGAGTTAGTGATTACTAAGACTATACTCTAAAAGTTGCTCCGTTAGTTTTCAGCTTGCGATAAATTGCCTGTCCTTTTGCGCACAGAGCATTCACACAAGATGTGGTAATCGGTCTTTGTCATACTTATACCACAATCTGCAGTTGGCATTTCCATTTGTGAAATATGGTTACATCTTGAAGGACTTTCTTAATTCTGGTACGATTCAGTCATGAAGTTTTGCACGTTGGTACCAAGTGATACATTCTGTTTTTCCTAGTGAACAATATCTCTAATGGTTTTATTGGGGTTGATGCTCGCTGCTGGACCGGTCATTGCTACAAATGCCCACGGACAGCATGGCACCTGAAATTATCTTCACTGAAAAGGTGAAAATCTCAATACCGAATAGAGACCAGGCACGTAGTGAGATCACTGCTAACTAAAACTGGTACACTGATGGATCCAAATCCAGCCAGGGGACAGGAGCCGGTATTTGTAGGCCCAATCCTAATCAAAGGATATTCATAAGCCTGGGGAAACATACAACGGTCTTCCAGGCAGGGGTATTCGCCCTTGCAGCCTGTGCAGAAATGATTGCAAAAGGGGGCTACATGAGGAGGAAAATTAATATAATGACTGACAGCCAGGCTGTCATTAAGGCAGTCTCAAACCCGGTAACTAGGTCAAAACTAGTTAGGGACTGCAAACAATACCTCAATGCACTGGCACGAGACAACACGGTGTCTCTGATTTGAGTGCCGGGACATGAGAATATAAAGGGCAACGTAATAGTCAATGAACTAGCCAAGGAGGGTTCTAAGAGACACTTCATGGGTCCAGAGCCCGTATGTGGGATTACTAAGGATTCCGCAAGAAGGGAGATCTGGACCTGGTTAGATAAAGAAAGGACAAAGAAATGGAGGTCGACTGAAGGTCAACTCCATACCAAAACGCTGATAGGGGATGGGGATGGTAGTTTCTCTGATAACCTACTCAAACGCAGTAAGAAAGAAGTTAAAACCATTACTGGGTTGGTAACTGGACGCTGTCCTCTGAAAAAGCATCTATACAATACAGGCCGTGTAAGCGAACCGTGGTGTAGAAGATGCGAGCTATAGGAGGAAACGAGTTTACATGTAATCTGCACATGTGAGGAACTGAAAGTACTCAGGCAGAAATATTTCGGGAGAGATCTACTGGAGCCCTCGAAGGTCCTCAAGTTTCCACTGGGCAAGATACTGGGCTTTATAGAGAATACCAAGCTGCTCGAGTGGAAATAAGAGACTTAGTAGGGATGGTACAATGAGCACCAAGCTCAAGTGCCTGGACACCAAGTGCCCACCCTAACTTGAATTAATGAATGAATAATGGGGTTGATGCTGCAAATTAATGACCTATTGGAGGGTTGAAGAAACGTACTTACTTCTTGATCCTTTTAAAAGATAATTATCACAACAAGATTTATTTATTTTTACGCTAAATATATTTAATAACATTCTTTCCACTACTGCAAATACTGAAATTGTTCTTCAGAAATTTGTACCGCCTATAAGGTCCCGTACTTGTGGAAATATCTATAAGTTATTAAATTACATATGTATGTTGAACACGTTGGGATCTGGACGTCTACAAGTCTAGATTGTCACGTCCATATATGGGCGCGTTTGAATTACAGCGTATTGTTCGTATTTCTGATTTATTGCCATTGATACGGCGGCTGGGATAAAGTCATTGGATCGAAATTTAGCAATTATAATAAAAAATATCTAATTATTTCGATATCTACCGTCCGTATAAGTTGAGCGTAATCTGGCCGTGTCACCAAGTGCATGATTTAGAAACCTTTTACTAAGATAACATCATTTTGCACTTGGCAAAGAACACGAGCGTGTCAGTTCGCCTTAACTCCTATTGTTCTATTATATATGGCCGGTGCATTTATGCTGAAACTGGATTCCATGTCGCAATAAGTGTGTGACATTGTAATAATTAAAACCTCCGGAGAAAAATCGCTGCCCTCCTGCCTTTACATTTGCCCCGTATATCATTTCTAAGAGTGGCCCGAACTTGTTTTGCAACGTTGACGTCTTTATATACTATATGTGTATGACTGCGACACAATAAGAGCAAAAATATATATTCGTATTTATGGAAGCGAAATATTTAAATAACGGGCACATTATAAAGCCACCTACGATATGGCAGAGACAATCCTCGCAATTTTTAATTCGAACGAGTATATTTTCACCTGAAACTGAATCGTTTAATGTGAATGTTGACATGGAAAAATTGCATTAGAGTGAGTTGCATTAATCTGCATGCAACAGCATGGATGCTAAAGTTAAAATAAAACAACATGGTCTTAATTAATGACCTAACTACCCTCTTAGGTTAACAGTCACAGGTTAGATAAATATCGGATCACTCCGCGCTACAACAGATTTTATTAATTCGCGACAATTGTTTCTGGAACACGTAGGTTCTTATTGTCAACCGGAGACCGAATGAATTAAGTAAAAATAAGAAATGACCTATCTCCCTTTAAAAAGGAAACTTGTTTACAAGTTCTTTTTCTACACCTACCCTGGACCCTTCGAATAGCAAGAATTAGCGACAAATGTG
Source organism: Protaetia brevitarsis (assembly GCA_004143645.1). Lineage (NCBI taxonomy): Eukaryota > Metazoa > Arthropoda > Insecta > Coleoptera > Scarabaeidae > Protaetia > Protaetia brevitarsis. Next base: position 29,960 of record RXPK01001196.1, read on the forward strand.
GAACTTTGTCTGCCCCCAAAAATCAATGAAACTTGAGTGGTGGAGGAGTGTTACTTGCTTATTCAATAAGTTATTTTAATGTTTGTTCATATATACCGTTTTATGTGTGTCTAACTCTTTCGATGACTGTACATTTTTCACTAGATTCAAGGTCGATTTTATGACCGATATCGTTTAATATGTTGCATAACGTCGAAGTCTACCATAGCGATATATTGCCATGTGTTCCTTAAACCTAGATCCGATCTCACGCTTCAGAAAGCTTATCACACCCGCGACAATTATGCTGAACACGATCTTTCGTTGGGAAGGGGTTTGTCTTTCGCGTATAATATTCGATTTTTTTCTTTAAAAACGTCGCCCTAATCTGTTGAAATACGATGGAAAGATAATTTAACAAACTTTTCTTCTGAAGTTAAAGTTGTGGGACTTCTTACATAGTAGTTATATTGAACTTTCTTTACACTCCGGACTACATCTATTGAAGAGTAACAATTATTGATCGATCGCTACCTTTTTAGTAAATTACAATTCTTTGTTAAATCTCGTTTTATTAAGTGGGAATTTCATAAATCTATTTCTTAGGAAATTAATGCCGGTCTTTTTATGTTATCCACAGTCATCTGAATCGGCCATTACATATAGCGGCGTCTTTCCTGCTGCTGTGAAGGTGTCTGTTGTTCATCCGATTCATAAGAGGGATGACAGGGACAGTGTGGCGAATTATCGTCCTGTTTCAGTGAACTCTAGCTTCACGAAAGTATTCGAATATGCGATGCTTTTCAAGGTTCTTGATCATCCTGAGCGAAATAATATTATTGTTGACAGACAGCACGGTTTTCGGCAGGACCATTCTACTACGACAGCAGTTCACTCCTTTATCAACGACATTGTGCAGTCACTTGACCGAGGTATCTTCTGTAATCTTTCTAGAGCTTTTGACTGTGTTGACCACGGCATTTTATCGGGGTAGTTGGAGCGTTGTGGGGTGACCACAAGCTGGTTTATTTCATTTTTGATACATTGATTTCACACAAATCATCTAACAACGTTTTAAAACAGCTTCCTTCTCTATATTTACCTGTTACTTTAGGTGTGCCCCAGGGCTCAATTTTGGGCCCTGTTTTGTTTTTAATTTTTATTAACAATATGGTTGACCTCATTTGTTTATTTATGCAGACGATACCTCTGCAGTTGTAACAGGAAATGATCCTATCAATGTACAGGATAGGGCAAATACATTCCTGTCGACGCTTTTTCCTTAGATTTAAATTACTTCATGTTCCAGCGGTTTATATTCTCGAAATTCTCACTTACATATTTAAAAATAAAGACGAATTTGTAAAGAACAGTAAAAATCACGACTATAATACCAGGAGAAAGGATAACTACAGACATCCCTTCAGCAAGCTTAATATAACGTGGCAGGCACCATCCTCAGTGGGAGTCAGACTCTTTAATCTCCTGCCAGAATCTTTAAAATCATGTACTGGAGAAAACGTATTTAAGTCTACACTGTGCTACAACAGTATCTATCTTTGACCTGCCTAACATTAGTATCGACTAGGTCAATAAAAATTATTATTATATCTATTTGTATTGGTTTATTTTCTGTAAGTGTTTATTTCCAATTTTTTTTTTTTTTTATCACTAAACTGTTCTAGAAAAGGTAGTTGGTTGTTCATCTCTTCTTCTACAGTAAATTTTAATAATTTTGAATTTAGTTTTGAGACAAAATCCGCGATAGCTACTTTAGTGGTGTCGAAAATCGTAAAAATATACTTCAATCAAATTCTAGAAAAATATTCAGTGTCTTTTTTCAAGTCCGTTTCAAATCTACTCATGAATAAGTTACCAATGAACGGGGGCAATGGGTTTCTCACTGCCCTTCCTTTAAAATTACATTATGTACAGGTTGGACCGAATTCAATATATATACAGGGTATTCCACGTAACTGGTTCATTAAAAGTTTATGATGTTCTATCATTTACTTATATTTGAGATTTTGGCGCCAGTATCTGTTCGATTGGAACTATAAATGCAAAATACTTTAACCAAAATATCACTTCCGGTTGACCGGAAATGGATGTCAACTTTGTTATTTTAAATAGAATGATATAATTTTTTATTCGTTTTTGGATTCTACAACTATAAATACGTCAGTTTTCATTAGCTATTCCTATAGCTACATGTTGCCGTTTTCGAGTTATTTAAGTTTTTCTTTTTTTTAGTCATAATCATTGCATCATTGAGAAATTAATATCTCGGTTAATACTGCAAGTAGAGACTCCAAATTTGCTATGTTATGAATGTAGATATTACTCTAAGAAACGGTAAGCACACTTTACATTCTAACATACAGGGTGTTCAAAACTGAGGAACAAAGTGACATATTTTCAAATGCAGAAAACTCAATTTTTTAAATAGAACACCCTGTATTTTAATTCGGAATTAGGAAGTAAATAACATCCCCTATCACTTTATATGAGCATTCCCTATGCCTATCTTTAATAGATTTTGAGATATGAGCGACTTTTTGTTAAACAGACTAACTAACCCTATCTTCAAATGTTTGTAGCTGGCTCTGAAATGGATTCACGTCAAATTCATGTATTATTTTTGAATAACCATAACAAGAATGTCTGTTCGAATAATCATTTCTATTAATATTGCGTTGTACGAAAGTGTAATTACAATGATATACATAAACACTTTTGGTTAGTCAATGAATTTGACATTAATCCCATTCAGAGCCAGCTACAAACACGCAAAGATAGGGCTACTTAGTCTGTTTAAGAAAAAGTCGTTCATATTTCAAAATCTATTAAAGATAGGTATAGGTAATGCTGATATAAAGTGATAGGGATGATATTTACTTCTTAATTCCGAATTAAAATACAGGGTGTTCTATTTAAAAAAAAAGAATACTTAGTCTGTTTAACAAAAAGTCGCTGATATCTCAAAATCTATTAAAGATAGGTATAGGGAATGCTCATATAAAGTGATAGGGGATGATATTTACTTCCTAATTCCGAATTAAAATACAGGCTGTTCTATTTAAAAAAATGAGTTTTCTGCATTTGAAAATATGTCACTTTGTTCCTCAGTTTTGAACACCCTGTATGTTAGAATGTTAAGTGTGCTTACCGTTTCTTAGAGTTATATCTACATTCATAACATAGCAAATTTGGAGTCTCTACTTGCAGTAGTAACCGAGATACTAATTTCTCAATGATGCAATGATTATGACTAAAAAAAAAAGGAAAACTTAAATAACTCAAAAACGGCAACCTGTAGCTATAGGAATAGCTAATGAAACCTGACGTATTTATAGTTGTAGAATCCAAAAATGAATAAAAAATTATATCATTCTATTTAAAATCACATAGTTGACATCCATTTCCGGTCAACCGGAAGTGATATTTTAGTTAAACCATTTTGTATTTATAGTTCCAATCGAACAGATACTGGCGCCAAAATCTCAAATATAAGTAAATAATAGAACATCATAAACTTTTAATGAACCAGTTACGTGGAATACCCTGTATATAATGAGTCATTAACTGAAGCACAAAAGCTAGTATCTGTCAATCAGTATAAGACAGTAACGCGCTTGCATCATTTCTTATTTCACAGAGCTATTTCCAATATAAAATATGCGCAAGTTCCTTTAATTTAGTTTAAAAGTTTATTGTTGTTTTAATTTTGCAAACTTCTTCTAAAACCCTCACCACAAACTGCATTAAACTGATCGGTGTTTTTGAGGGATTTAGAAGAAGTTTGCAGTATTACCAGTTCTACAGTTTGGAGTATTTTTGCCATCGTTGTTTTAATTGTTACTGAGGGAAAAATCATCATCCAAAAACTTAGTTTAAAGTAGATATATGATGATATGACTAATATATGGAAAAAGTCGGCAGTGCGAAGTAGTGGAATCCAAAAGTTCTTTGCAAATACCTTTTTAACATTCATCAATATTCATTAAATTGTTCTACGAATATTAAATCAGTAATAAATGTCAATATTCGACATTCCTGTTCAAGGTTGCATTATAGAAAATAAAAAAAATGTATGCAATTAAATGACATTGCGACTTATAGTAATTATACAGCGGGACTTATGTAATAATGTAATGATCACATTAATAAAAACTCCCATCTTTTAATTGTTTATTATTCTAATTTTTACCAAGGTGTAATTTGAAGTAAAATAACATAGAATAACAAACTTTTCTTTTATATATAAGTTTTATTTGTTACATACCGCTGATTAATAACAACAAAGACAAACTCTTCAATCACATCGGATTTCGGAAAAAAATCACTGCCTAAAATTTCGGGGGAAAAAGTTTAGGTACGAATTTCAGATTTGCTATTTTCCAGTAAAATTGCAACTACTTTTAGATCATTACTTATATAGCATTTATAAATTATATAATTCACCTTATCAAGGAGGCGTGTCATATTTTCTTACCATCATCAACTATTAGGTATCATTATCAACATTATTGCACAATGAAAAATCATTTTCGGAGATAACAACTTCTATCCTTGCAGTCTTGATCCTAATATGAATTTGGTCATTCAATTTCATTTGATTTATTAAGTGCAACGTGTATCTGTATCAACATCGTCTTGGTTCAAAACATCGACAAGGTTTGGTTCTGGTGAAATTTTTACACTAGCTTAGAAAATGTCACATAAATTTTAAACAGAAATTTTACATACAAAACTTTGATAATAATTTTCTATTATGTTTATTTCTTACGTAATTAAAATTAATGTTATCAATTTGGAAGAATGTGAGGTTTCAGTTGTATAATTGGTAATTTTGAAAAAGTTGTGGTGCACCACAACGAAATGTTAATTAAATCATTTGCTAACAACTTGAGTACCTATTGTTTTTAATAATATATCCGCTAATACTAGGCTCAATCAAATGCCTCTCTTCCTCACTTCAAATTAATGGCATAGTGATGCTCTTGCCATTTAATCAACTCCTCAAAGTTACAACATATCGCGCGCAGCAAGTATTGCAGATTAACGTAAGTGTTATAATAATTTTTAATTAAAAATAGAGATTAAACGCCTTTTTTCTGTTAAAGTAGCTTTTTTTTTCGTTTATGCCGTTGAAAATAATATACGTAATAAAAATTGTTGGGATATTTAACACCCACACAAGAGACTAGGGAATAGAAAATACGTTTAACTAGAATTACTATCATAAATCGGCTTCATTTGAGGTGTATAACCAGTCTGCAATGTCTAATATGCCCACATACACACAGATCTATGTATTTAATCCATGATTTGAATAAGTCCTCTGATATAGAAATCAAGGCCAGACATGTTGAAAACCTGGGTGTCACAATGATTACCTTTTCATAAATTTTAATAATAAATTAAGGTATTTTAAAACGTTAATTTTAATATATTAAAAATAAAATAAATTTCTCAGAAACCTGACTTTTTAAAATATTTTCTGAATTGTAGAGCAATATTAGGTTCTGTGTATTAATTGAAAAAAAAAGTTCTTAGGTAACCATATAAAATTGTACTGACAATTCCGTCCGCATGTTCTCTCTCTATCTTGGGCATAATAAATATCTCTTTTACATTCTAAACTAGCAACGCGGGAGAAATATATAGCCACACAGAATCGCGAACATGCGAACGTGTTATACCTTTATTAACGAGGTACTACTTACCTGTGCGCCTCTGTAATAATATTCGTGTATTTATCGTCATTGTGGAGCATTAACTCTTTTCATAACGGTTGTATTTCTTTAGTATATGAAGGACAGCTGTACGAATGCAATACCGTTTAGGAGAGGAATATCTTTTCGTCGCATATACATATATGTAGCTATGTTCTTTGTACATACCTTAGTAAAAAAATCTTAATATTCTAATGTTGTCTGCCCAGGGACATCCAACAGCATATATGTCATTAAAATATAACAAGAAAAGTAGGGGACCAAGAATAGTTCCCTGAGGAACTCCGCTATTTACGGTAAGAACATTTGAAGTAGCAGTTACATATTTTGTACGAATACGAGTTACTTGCTTTCTGTTCGAAAGATACGAAGCCAACCATGAAAGGGCAATTCCTCAAATACCGTAGCAATTCAGTTTATACAGGGGCCTTTGATGATCTATGCTGTCAAACGTCTTCGACAGATCCAAGAAAAGACCACAAGGGATCTTTTTACTTTCAAGTGCAGCTAGTACATACTCGGTGTAGTCAAATAAGGCCCTTTCAATACTTTTTCCTTTTAAGAAATGTGATTATTTTTTGTTTATAATATCAAAAACCTAAATGAAGCCACATAACCGATTATATACGAATTTTTCAAATATTTTGGAAAGCTTGTGAGAAGACTCACCGGTCTGTAATTACTAAGGTCGTTAGGACAAACTTTCTTGTGGATCGGGACAACAAGCGCATATTTTAAAGATTCAGGGAAGCAGCCAGTGAGAAATGAGTCATTTATTATATGACAAATCGGTTTTAAAAAAGTGTCAATACATTTTTGCATTACATTTTCGCGAATATCTCGGAATCGGTTAGAGATATCGAATTCCTGTTTTTGGCATTCGATTCTCCGTTTTCCCCATTTCGCCCATAAGTTAACGATTTAAGGGTGAACGATAAAGAAATTTAACGATTTCCAGCACATTTTTGCGAATATCTCAGAAACGGTTAGAGATATCGAATTCCGGTTTCTGGCATTCGATTCCCCGTTAAAATGCGCATCGTATGAGCTATATTAGAACAAATCGGAGCCGCATTTCGCCCATAAGTTAACGATTTAAAGGTGAACGATAAAGAAATTTAACGATTTTCAGCACATTTTTGCAAATATCTCAGAAACGGTTAGAGAGATCGAATTCCAATTCCTGGCATTTGATTCCCCGTTAAAATGCGCACCGGATAAGCTATATTAGAACAAATCGGAGCTGTATTTTGCCCACAAGTTAACGATTTAAAGGTGAACGATAAAGAAATTTAACGATTTTCAGCACACTTTTGCGAATATCTCAGAAACGGTTAGAGATCTCGAATTCCGGTTTTTGGCATTCGATTCCTCGTTAAAATGCGCATCGGAGAAGCTATATTAGAACAAATCAGAACCGTATTTCGCCCACAAGTTAACGATTTAAATGTGAACGGTAAAGAAATTTAACAATTTTCAGCACATTTTTGCGAATATCTCAGAAACGGTTAGAGATCTCGAATTCCGGTTTTTGGCATTCGATTCCCCGTTAAAACGCCCATCGGATAAGCTATTATTAGAACAAATCGAAGCCGTATTGTGCCCACAAATTAACAATTAAAGGTGAAAGATAAAGAAAGTTAACGATTTCCAGCACATATTTGCGAATATCTCAAAAACGGTTAAAGATATCGAATTCCGATTTTTGGCATTCGACTCCCCGTTAAAATGCGCATCGTATGAGTTATATTAGAATAAATCGGAGCCGTATTGCGCCCACAAGTTAACGATTTAAAGGTGAACGATAAAGAAATTTAAGCATTTTCAGCACATTCTTGCGAATATCTCAGAAACGGTTAGAGGTATCGAATTCTGGTTTCTGGTATTCGATTCCCCGTTAAAATGCGCATCGTATGAGCTATACTAGAACAAAATCGGAGTCGTATTTTGCCCAAAAGTTAACGATTTAAAGGTGAACGATAAAGAAATTTAACAATTTTCAGCACATTTTTGCGAATATCTCAGAAACGGTTAGAGATATCGAATTCCGATTTCTGGCATTCGATTTCCCGTTAAAATGCACATCGTATGAGCTATATTAGAACAAAATCGGAGCCGTATTTCGACCACAAGTTAACAATTTAGGGGTGAAAGATGAAGAAATTTAACGATTTCCAGCACATTTTTGCGAATATCTCAGAAACGGTTAGAGATATCGAATTTCGGTTTTTGGCATTCGATTCCCCGTTAAAATACTCATCGGATAAGCTATACTAAAAAATCGCAGCGGTAGTTCGCCCACAAGTTAACGATATGCGGATGAAAAAGGCGTATAAACTAATTAATTACATGAAAGCTATTGACATTTTATGTAAGAACTTTTATTTGACGAGATATTCATAGCCTACTTACATTTTATTATAATAATAAGTAAGGTGTTCAGTGAGTTTTAATCGCTTATTCCTAAATTTAGGATGATAGTATATTAGTAATGTTTTGCTTCTAACTTAATTCTCTTCCATCTAAAAATATGTTTCTGTGAATATCTCAAAAACAAGTATTTAATTGTTACATTCTGTTTACCACCTTAATCAACACAAAGAGTACAACTAGTTTGTTAATTTAACCAACTTCATAGCTCCAATAACAACGAAGTTAGCAATGGTGAACACTTAACTTCAGACAACCTGTATAATGTGTTAGCTGTATACTACACTGGCAATCGCAAACGTAAAATTACGTATTTTGTTGCAATAATTTAAAATCATTTCAATAAATCATGAATAATTAACGTTGAAAGAGAAACAATGTTTCTTTTTGTTGGTTAATTCTACTCTGGGCGTATCCAATTCCACAAACTCGGACAAGTGTTAAATGAAAATAAGAGTGGTTACGAAGTAGTTGAGACCAGGTCCGAGTGAAAGTTGTTTCTTATATATAAATTTCACCAAATAAGTATCAGAACCCGCCAAGCTACTCTCGACGCTTGTCCCGCTTGTATGATCCGAACGTTTTGTGACCGTACAATGTTTGTTATATGTATAGATGCGACATATTCGTTCTATAAATGCACGGAATCCATTTACATGTCAACGTTTCTAACTTATCCTACGCGTATTATCTTGTAGAGCATTCCTGAATGCGTTGCACCGCAATCAAGATGGATTTGAACGATGTCCGCGGCGACAAGATGTTTCAGCTATAATATTACACGATATACATACGAGACAATCAATTTGTTCCGTCATTACGTCAATCCGGGCAAACATTACCGAGGTAGCGGAGTGACATTCGCTTAAACCAAGACATTTTTTTGTTAAACTTTCAACAGTTGACAATCGAGTTTATAACCCTCCGTATATTGTCGCAATTAAATTAAAGAAATCGCCGGGAAGGCCTTGAAATTTAAACCAAAGAGCTAAAATGTAAGAATTTATGTTCAGATACTTGCACATATAAAAAACTGTATATGTATGTATATCCGCTGATTTATTATACTACCGCGCTTAATACCGCACGAACCGCACTGTATCAATGCAGTGACGTTCGTGTTGTTCGATTTAAATAATAAATAAAATAGAAACAAGGCGAACAAACACCTTCTCATGTTCAAAAGAAATTCATTTAAAACCTAGGTGCATGTGTTGCGAATGTATTCGTGTGAAACATTCCGATTTTTATTTTAGTTTATCCATTTACGCTCGCCGTACAAAAAGTATATCAGTATGTGCATGCAAACACCTCGCAATTGATATAAGATTAAATGAAACTAGTTACTCGTATACGGCCGTAGTTGGGGCTCAGTGCAGTTTCTACGGTTTGCGTTGGCATGCGATGGCATGACAATGTATGTAAGAAGTTAGCCTGTTTGTTAATCTACGCTTCATTGATTCATTGTTTATAATAGAGCGAACGGGTTCACATGAGTTTCATATCTAAAATTTGAACAATAAATACGGTCTTGGTTGCATAATTCGAATCATTTTTCACCGCAATGAATGCTGGTTCACATGTATATTTGTATGTGTGTCGTACATAAAATAATAATGCATTAAGCGCTGGTAGGCACTCTACGGCCTGTGTGATGTAATATTATTCGCTCGAACATTATATAATAACTCACTTGAATACACAATAAAGATTTTTCTTTTCATTTAATAATAGGCGCATAATTGCATAACTATCGATTGTGTACACAACGAAATGTGATGGCTCACGATTTTGAGAAATTGTGATGAATGATTTAATTTGTTCGCTTTTAAAACTCATGACGTGAAAATGGTTGACGGCGATTTAGTATTTGGACTGTCTGCATCGTTTGTGATATCTTCCTTAATATCTAGTTCGTTCATGTGTTTAAGTGAGATATTTAACTTTTATTACAATCGAAGTTGATCTGTGGAACTCTGTGTGAACTTTTCGCTGATCGCTTACGCTTGTTGCAATATAATACATATTCACAGTATTTCTCATATTTATTACAAGGTTTGTCTGATGATGTTTAGAGATTATCAAATTGCATATAAATTCATATTAAACCATAATGTTTTACTTTTTTTTTAAATTACAAGGCAATTAAAGCTCTAATCTTATTCCTAGATATTTCTGTGTAATTGTAACAGATTACTTACAAATACAACCTTAATAGCCAAATTTAAATTTCCCGCCACTAGTTGTAGTGATTTCAACGTAAACGCATTAAAATAACTATTAATGGAGTACAAAATGGTAGGTAATTTTATGTTTCAACACTGACGTTACTAATAGTAATTGCGGGCAATTTAAATTTGACTACATGTGGGAAGGAGTTTATAGATCATTGGAAGCACACAGCTTAATATTATTGGTTTGTTATGTAGAATTAAGCAATTAAATATATGGACAGTGCTCCTAACTAAATGTATGACAGTAGAATACATAAATACATATATTCTAATTAAATCGAACCAATAAACTTCAACTGAGATTACTGCTCGAAGTAATTAATTTAATTTGGACGAAAGCATAGTTCATAAAGGCTCTGCTCCGATGAGCCATTGAAAAGTGCCCCTAAAGGTATTGGGCCGAAATTAAAGCAGGATTTACTTAAGCTATCACGTTTAACAAAATTATGTAAGTAAACACTGAATATGGGTATTCTATAAAAAATCAAGAACTAATTTTGTGCACTCAGTTCAAAGTTATCACTATTTTCCCCTTTTAAGGGGTGGCTTTTTTGAGTTTCCTTCAAGGTGCCAACTTGGCTTTTTGTTATATTAGACTGTATACTTTTAGGTTTACTATATATTTTTTTCAGTTTTTTCTGTGCGGTAGTCCATGTAAATAAAAAATAAAATCTCTTCGAAACATCTTAGTAGGAGTAATTTGTTACTGTTTATTTTAGGGTTAAAATAATAATGCGAAAATATATATTTCACTTTTCTTGGAAAATCACCAACAATGACTTATCTGTTTATGTCCGGGGCTCATCCATATATAGTGCTATTTGTATTCTTCTCTGTTAGTTATCTCAATATAAATATATTGTCCTGAACTCCTCTACCTTTCCTAAATTCTGACTGTGAATCCTCCAACTGCGGGTCAATCTTGTTTCAAGTATTCTTTCATATAGCTTCAACATTGTGCTAAGCATAGTAATTCCTCTGCAGTTCTTCCACTCCATGTGCCCTCCTGCTTTAAATACTGGCATTATCATCCCAATTTCCCAAGCCTCAGGTATCCTTCTTGCGTTCCGAACTTTATTAGACAGCTTTGTTATCATTGCTCTTCCATTTTCTCAAGGTTTATTATTGTGTGTGTATATTGGGAGGGTGATATTACACTGCGACCTAAAAGATCTATTGTGTCCCCTGTTCTTGCTGTCTTACAGCTGGCCTTCCAATCCTATTCCTTTCAGAAAGTGAAGGATATTAGAAGGCCCTAGGTTAGGTCTGCCTCTTCGATTTCACGTGCTCCCAGGTGCAACGCCCTTGAGTTGCACAGTTTGAGAGGGGATGGATGCCATCCTGTTCCCCAATCTGCTCCAGTCGTTTTGTTCCTTCCTTGGGAGATGCTCTCCAGTTGGAAGGCTTCTTATGGAGGTCCTGCTCCAATTTCTGTTTTAGTTGATTAGCGGTGTCATCCTGTTAATAAACGTGCTTCCTCCATGGTTGATTCCACGAGTAGCTAGGGAAGAAAAGGTCCACCTCCACAGAGCCCCGCATGCAGAGGTAAGCTCTGTGGAGTAGCTACAATGGTTGCGCCAGGTGCCCCAAGGTTGGACCAGTAAACTGGTCTTCTATCCAGCCACGCATCCCATCAGTCTTGTCCGCCACCTTAGGATTTAGGTTTTTATTGAGGGTGTCTCCTCTCGGTCCGTGCAGTTAAGCCAAGACTCCCCATCCCTTTCGGGACCTGGTTTAACAGTTGGGCTTTCGGTAGCCGAAAGCAACAACTGGCACCGTTGAAGAACCCTGTGCAAGCCCTTAGCCACGTCACGACAGCTCGGGCGAAGGTTTATTATTATTTCTGAAGTTATTCCGTCATAACCTGTTGCTTTTCCACGTTTAAGTTTTCTGATTGCGTTATTTACCCCTTCTGCCTTTATTTTCTCAGTGTCATCTCGATCCACCCCAGCTAACTCTGTTGTTCTAATTCCTCTTTCTGGTTTGTCAGTCCTATCCTCAGCGCCTCCTCAAAGTATTTTTCCACCTTCTTATTAAGTCTCTGCCTTCGGTTAACATTTTTCCGTCATTGGCTTTTTCCACCCCATTTTTGCATTGGTTTGCTTTTCTTAAGTTCTTTAGCACTTTATAAAACAATTTCTGATTTCCTATGTCTCTCCATGTTTTTTCCAAAGTCCTTCCACGATTTTTATTTAGACTCTTTTATGATTTTTTTAACTCTTTATATTAATTATAATTTTTACCATTCCTTCTTCCAAGATATAGCCTTCATAATTGTTTCTTAAATTTTATTCCCACCTTTATTTCTTCACTCCACCAGTTCGATGGCTTTCGTATTTTGTTTATTTTAGTACATCTACATATTCCGTTTGCTACTCTTGTCAGTGTTTCTTTTATTATCAACCATGGTTCTGTCTCTTATTTCCTTTGTACTGCCATTTTCATGTGGTCTGATATTTTCATTTATTTCCACCATTTTAAGCTTTATTTATGCCAACACTATAGAAACTGATTTGAATAAATTTCTAAACCTCTTCTAACCTCTTTCTGAAGAGAATAATTCATTAACAATGTATCCATCTATAACCGCTAATAAACAAAGACTTGGAAAAAGAAAAAAAAAAATTTATATAGTATATACGAATATAATGCCTAAATTACTCTTGAACACTTGAACGGTATTTAAAGGGAAGAACGAAAACTGGCATCGTTGAGAAACTGCGACATAAAGAAATCATACTTAACGCATTGATTCATCCGTCTTGACACTTTTTACGAGAGTTACAGTTACCGTAATTATAGGCGAATCTCACTCACAATCAGTATATGCTCTGTATATACATACATATATATTCCCTACGGTATAAATCCACGGTTGCTAAGCAATGTAAAGAGATGCCGAGCTTTGCTTGAGGTCGTTTATTGCCGTTATAATCACGTCCTTGATGTTCTACTGCTACAGTGAGAATGCGCGTGAAATATTTCATTATTAAAATGTTGCTAATAGGTTATTGGAACACAACACGCTATGTTAGATTGCAATTTTCAAACGGGGGTTTATGGTAATCGTAAAACTCTCAAGTATGTACGAACACTTTGACTTACAACTTTATTAATTTTAGATTATTTCTTTTACATGTTAATTTTTTTCATATCACTTGACTAATGTATTAGTATGCCAGCTATATATACTGGGTGAGTTTTTTTATCTTGAGACAACGGAATATCTCTAAAACACTGCATCAAATCAAAAAAAGATTTTAATAAGATTTGAAATCTTAAATGAACACCCCCATTTTGTATTGCAGATTCGGATTCTACGCCATCAAGTATGTAGTTTTTGCTTGAAACTTTTTTTTCGATTCGTAACAGATTGCGCTGTAATCGCAAAAAATAAAAAAAATACACGAAAAAGAGAAGCAAGCAAACATGATTTTGTGTTTTTTTTTTATTTTAACATAAACTAACATTTCTAAAAGCCATGTAATCGAAACTGTGCCCCTTCACTTTGATATATTTATTTATTCGCAATTGGAATGCTATTCAACGATACAAAACCGCACTTTATTCAGTAATTGACAAGCTGTGAATACTTACAGATTGTCCGATCCCCATTTAGATTATTAATTATTAATCCAATACAAATTAGTTAGTGTTGAATATTTGAACAGTAATGGAGGCTATAACATTACAAGAGAGAATTGAAATGATTTACATCTATGGAGAAAGTGGTAGGAATATCGATGATGCTGTTAATCTTTATTCACAACGTTTTCCCGACAAGGTACGATCGCGCGCTTTTTTTACCGAGTCGTTCAACAGTTCTCTAGCGAAGGAACTGTACAGCCAAGAAAACGCAATCACCGAAAAACAATTGCTGGAGAAAATAATGAAATCGCGGTATTAGCTGCAGTAGCTAATAATCCTTACGGAAACAGCTCGTGGATCAGGAATTTCTCAGTCCACTATCTGCCAAATATTGTAGCGTAGGAAATATCATCCATTTAGAGTTTCCATGCATCAAAAAATTCATGGCGATGATTTTCAAAATCGAGTGCGGTCTTGTCGATGGGCGCTTCAAGGGATACAAGATAATCCCAATTTTTTTGTTCGAGTATTATTTTCTGACAAGGCGATATTCACAAATCACGGTACGGTAAATCGGCACGCATGCATTACTGGAGTATCGAAAATCCCCATTGGTTGCGCCAAGTTGAACATCAACATCCTTGGAACGTATATGTTTGGTGTGGAATAATTGGTAATAAGCTTATTGGTCCATATTTCATCGAAGGAAACTTAAATGGTGAAAAATATCGAAACATCTTGCAGAACGAACTTCCAGTGTTACTTGAAGACCTTCTCTTGGATGTACGACAAACAATGTGGTTCCAACATGATGGTTGTCCAGCACATTATTCAAGAATAGCACGAGAAGTATTAGATCGAGCCTACAATCGTCGATGGATCGGAAGGGGTGGTCCAGTGTCTTGGCCTGCAAGATCGTCAGATCTTACTTCCCCTGACTTCTTTTTGTGAGGCCACTTAAAGTCTGAAGGTTATACAGAAGTGCTAACCACGAGGGAAAACATGATTGAGCGAATCACCAACGCTTGTTCAAGGATTACGCCGGAAACACTTCTCAGTTGTGTGCAATCATTCCAATTGCGAATAAACAAATGTATCGAAGTGGAAGGGTACATTTTCGAACACATTTTCTGAAATGGGTATGATAAAGTAAAGTTCTTCGTTGTTGAATGGCTTTTTGAAATGTTATTTAATGTTAAAATAAAAAAAACACAAAATCATGTTTGCTTGCTCTTCTTTTTTGTGTATTTTTTCCAGACGTTCACAATCATATTTTTTGCAAACTACATACTTGATGACGTAGAATCCGAATCTGCAATACAAAATGGGGGTTTCTATTTAATATTTCATGGTTGTCCCCCCTCCCACACTGGGGGGGGGGGGGTATCGAGTTCGGCACCATTCAGTGAACTCCCTACATTATAACAAATTTTATTAAGATCTTTTTTTGATTTGATGCAGTGTTTTAGAGATATTCCGTTGTCTCAAGATAAAAAACTCACCCAGTATATATATATATTGCTATGACATAGCTTTTTAATATTAACCAGGTCCATATAATTCTTTAAGCTAATTTATACTGGTTTCAAAGGCAACCTAAGTAAAAAGTACATACCATAATAATTTACGAAGCACATACATAAGAGTGGAAGATTTTAAATTATCTAAAATGAATCAATTACTTTCCTCCTCAACAAAAAGTTCAAACCTTGTTTCACGATTGAACGATTCCGTGATATTGCTGGGTGCTGTGTGCAGGTGTTATTGGTTTCTGTTTTGGACCTTCCATCATTCAGTCTTACCCATTAGTGGAGTCTCGCTGATGTGCCAAAAACAAAGTATCGGAAATAAGAAAAAGAATCGACCTTTTTTTTTAGGGGCCCTTCTCGTTTGATTAATAGTACAAGAGATTCTCCCGATACACTTTCCTTCTCATCTTACAAAATGAATAACGTTATAATAATACGAGGTTTATAATAATAATTTTTGATTAATAACGGCTAGGTTTTCTCCTACCTGCTGGGCGTATCTGATGGTGTAAATTTCGACCGTTGAATCCGACCATATAGCCGTAAGACGTCATCTAATTTGAGAACATAATCTCGTGTGTCCTTGTATTTACGACGCTAGTAAAAGTCGTGGTGCATACATTTTCGAAGGCTAATTATGGAAATCCTTTCGCTGTTCTTAGGTCCTCTCGCAGGCCGAAAATATCTCTGGCGATCCGTTTTGGCCAAAAATAGAAATTACCTGCTCATCACCGGACACAATGGGAAAAGAAGAAAAAACGAATGAGATATCCTAAAAAATTTTTTTGACCAGAGAATCCTTGAACCTGTTTTTCTAACTAGTTGAATAAAGTATCGGAGTGGCTCTAAAAGATTATTATCCAAATTAGATTATTACTAATCAATTACAAGTAACGTAAACTGATACTTCATTTTATATTTTAATTTATCGCGTCCAAAATTAAGCACTTGTGCAGCTTAATCGCCTTTGCTGTGTGAGTTAAGCCAGACGAAATAACAAATACAAGTCATAATACTAATTTCTTCTTAATACATATTATATTATTAACCTCTATCACCTTTTTCTACAATTTTTATATTTCCTTTTCACATACATTTATTTCACCAACCTTAGATAATGAAAACATCCCAATAAGGATAGCATTACACTACAATAGAAAGCCAGGTCCACACTGATGCACTTATTCCTAAGTATTAGAAGATTGACAATGCTGCTTGGGCCATTATAAAACTGGGCCAATTGTCAATTGTACTTGTCAATATTTCATAATTATATCGCTTCGTAATCTTATAACCATACATAATCTGTTATAATCTCCATTGTAAATGTCCGATGTGGCTAAAGAAGTTGACGAACGTCTGCAAATCATTTTGAACATCATGAGGACGACCTTCCACGTTGGTTTTCCACAGCTCATGTTGTATTTGGATTGGAAACATGGCTCTGAGAAGGGTGCCAGCCTTTTACTTCACCAGTTTCTTGTGGTATCATTGAAAGAAGAAGCACATGTTGTATTTGGATTGGAAATATGGCTCCGAGAAGGGTACCCAGCCTTTTACTTTCACCAATTTCTTGTGGTATCATTGAAAGAAGAAGCACATGTTGTATTTGGATTGGAAACATGGCTCTGAGAAGGGTGCCCAGTCTTTTACTCTCACTAATTTCTTGTGGTATCATTGAAAGAAGAAGCATTGGCGTTTAGATGGAGTAAGAATGATTTTTGTACAGAATGTGAAACAATAGAAGAGTTTATGTCCAATAGAAGGACCCTAATGCTGGAAGAGGCACTGAAGTATATGTTGCTGCTATTTTGGATGTGACGCACAATGTCCATCGATCCTGCTATTGGAATGGCGAATTCACTATATTTGAAAGTATTAGGACGTACAGAATGCTATAATCATGTCGGATTCAAAGGGTACTTTTGAAGTCTTAAGATCGTTTTTCAAAATATTGTCCCATGATTTTGGAATTCCTTAAGGAAGTTTGATGAGTTTGTGTGTTCGTGTTTTATATTTATTAAGATTTCTTTGTAGTGAAAGTCCATAGTGGTATGATTCCAAATGAGATGCTGGACTTCTTAGCGAAAACTGCTCTAGAGATGGAATGGATTATGTACCAAAAATTATATGTTAATCCTTTAATTGACAGTCACCCTAATCCATACTGAATGTATCTTTCAGGTGTTATGTTGCTTGTTGCTTTTTGGCTTTACGTTTATCTAATCATATTGTGGCTCCTTCAGATGTTGTTGCCTCTTGCTCCATTCTGGTCAGATGAACGGTATCGTTTGGGACATTTCCTGCACACCTCTATGAATCACCAGGCTGTGGTGGAGGATATGAAGTTGCCGATTTAGCTGACATAATCTTAGCTTGCACTAGAAGATATCAATATGTAGATAGAAGATGTAGCAGTATAGAACTCGGTTGATTCGTAATTTGGTAGACCTGCCAGTTACTACCAACAAGGATGGTTAGTCTTTTAGGTCTTTAAGGACATAGATTAGATTAGATTAGTAAGAGATAGTATCTGCATGGTTCGATTAATCGTCCCGTCCACTGCGACCACTAGGATCTATTGTAGAGTTCATCTAACAGGGCCCTTAAGGTGGCTGAGTACCTTGCTGAATGAGATTGTTTTCAGATCATCCTTTCCAAGCGTTGACATATCTGATTCTTCTAGAGGCAGGGCAAATCTCCTCGTCCTCTAAACACATTAGGTCTCTTCGGAGAGCCCGATTCTGTGTAAATGCTTTCTGAATTTACATTGGCCTGTAGAAACATGAGTCGGAGCTTCCGTGTGTCTTTGCTATAAATGTTCAAATCCCTAAGGTCTTTCCACACCTTGTTAATTGAATTATTCTTCATACTATGCTCTAAATACGCTCTTATTTTCTCGTCTTATAGCTGAAGTTACTATTCAACATGCTCCACCTTTTGTGGAAGCTTTGCTTCATGGAAAGTTTCGTTACGCAAAGTGTGTTGTGTAAAGTTCGAGAAAATCACTACAACTAATTTAAAAAAAAAACCCTGTTCTTCCTATATTAGGTGAAAACAAAATAAAAGACTACAAAACTATTTCAAGTTTTCTTCTTACAGATTAAAATTTTGACGGTGTGACGAAGGTTTCACTGTGGTAACATTTTCTAAAAACGAAATGTTTTCTCTAAGATTACTTGTATAATAAACTTGATCATTAATTGAGTTTGCTGTAACGCGAGATAAAACGTATCCACATATAAATCTGCTGCCTCTAAGCTAGTTAACGTAAACGCGAATGTTGCCACTATAAGCAGCTAGGGGAACAGTGGCTCCATCGACTGATGTAAAACGCTACCAACATGTGCGATGTGCGAATCGGCCCTTTCTTGTCGCCTGCGCCTGCACCGAAAGAAAAAGAAGCCCTGTTTATTTAATCTGGACAGATCTTAAGCGGGAATATTTCGGACTATAAATCGACGCCAATTTAGGTTGGTAAATCGTAACTAAACAACTCTTAGCGTGGGCAGTGAATTATATCCATACGACTTAAAACAAGACGAAACTTCCAATACTAAGAGAATATGTATCATTATGAGAATAGAACCGAATAAATTTGAACTAACTTATATAAATAAATAAATAAAAATGTATATATACAGTGTGCTCACGATCGACCTGTCAATGGGTAGTCAGTAACGTTTGCTGGACTAATAAGTACGCTGAGAATGATCGTCATGATTCTACATTACTAAATTAGGGGAGGGTGGGGCAAGATGGGGCCACGAGGCATGATGGGGACATCGTCTTATCTACAAACTGGCAGTAAGCATCTGTCAAATAATAGCAGACCTAATATTCACAAGTGCTGTTTTATGTTTGTTGTAATGTAGGAAACTAGTCGTAATAACAAAGTTATTGCTGTTTGTGCGTGAACTTTGCAATTTCCAAAATATCTTTATTGTTTTGATGGTGAGTTCAACGGCCAGTATCGGAAGTATAACAATTACACTTTTTGGTGCATATTAATTGACATGCATTGCATGTATTTTCTATAGTGCGTTTTGTTTATTTCAAATATTTAATATGTTATTATAACATAACCAGAAAATGTCTTAAAGGGGCAAGATGGAGCTATTGATATGGGGCAACATGGGGACATGACTATCTTACTCTTCAGTCTGGTCCGTTATGACTGGGTATAGTTGGATATTTAAACATAGAATTAAATCGTTTCATTACTTGCAACAGGATTGTCGTGGGGAGAGAAGAGAAGAGAATGAGTATGAGGTACCACAAACAATTCTAGAAAAAAAAAGTGGAAGAAGCTCGTCAATTTGCTGGACCTCTCCAAACCTAGAAAATCATTAGGCTACAAACACTTTTTTCCCTAGAAGACGAGACACAGCTAGTTACATATTTGAAAAAATGGAATTGGGTCTTAACAATTCTAGATTTGAAAAACCTTGCTTATCGATGGTCTGAAAAATTGGGAAAAGTTTGTTGGAATTGTGCTGAGACCGGTGTATCAATTGCACCAAAAAGCAGAAGCTTATTTACCCTCTAATGCGTGTATTTCCACGCGCTAGAATGAATTTATAGCTTATGAATAATTGTTCTCCGAAAGCAGGGGCTGAAGTTCATTGAAGCGGTTGGATGCAAACAAATATCTATTCCTCATTTGAGAAATGCTGGACGGACATTATACGTATAGTAGAAATATAAAACTAATCTATTATGCTAAAGGGTATGGAGTTGTGTTTCCAGGCTCTTAATGATAGCTTCATGAACTCTAGCTACGGTTCCTAAATGTTCTGTTATTGGTAGAGTCTCCATTATGCTTTCTCGAAGACATAATGCCTATTTCTGATGTTAGGAACAATGTACAGGTTTAATCAAAGCGTAACAAGGGAAAGACAACAATCCTTACAAGCACTACGTATAAAAATCTGCTACAAGAAAATAGAAGTCTGGAGAATCCCTAAGGCAACTAGAAGTGCTGAGGGAGAATTAAATGAACAAAAAGACAAAGAAGAAAACAGAAGAGACCAAGAAGCCGAATTTTTTGTAGGAAAGCAAAGAGATAGATTTTTAGAAAACGTCAAGGAAATAATTAAGTTCTTCTGTTGAGGGAGATGATTATGTCTATCTTTATATTGCCTCAGAAAGTACGGTGAAGATACCAAAGGGGATGTATGGATACAATGCCATGGATATCGAAGTTGGATACATGGAGGGTGTGCGAATAATGTGGATGACTTCGTCTTCTATTGTCTCAATTGTGAAGATTAAGTTTAATAATCTTATCGTAATTTTTTTTTATTTTATTTTAAGTAGTTCCGCTTTAAAGAATTTTAGCTTTGTTCCTGCATTTTTTAAGAATAAAATCTGTTTTGTTACATATTACCCAGATTTATGTTACAACCCATTCTTAACTCACCTGAAACCCCATGTTGCCCCCAAGATGGTGTGCTTACATATTTCTTTTCAAAATTTTCTCACATCAGGAGCACCCATCGAAAAATTGTAAATACATCCATCAGCAGGTAAATGTTTAAAGATTGTACAGTGTACTAGTACAGTGTTTTCTAATATTTTACTATCAAAATTGACGTATGTTCCACATAGGCGTGCGTGGCGTGTATAACTTTTGCTTATTGCCGTTTTCGTCCGAAGTCTACGCATTCATTCCACATTGAGTACATAATGTTTTTTTTTTTTTTTTGTAAAATACCATTTACACTAGAGCAAGGTACGTTTATTTTGGAGACAAGTTTTCGGAAGGGTTGTAAATATGTATGTAAATATTGATATGGACTTCGCGGAAAACGGAATAAAATCAGGACAGTCTCGTTACCCACTTCCAACTCACGTGCATTCACTCGGTATATAAAAGTAACCTTTTTTTTGTCCGAATCTTTGTTGAACCGCACAGTATATTCGCACAGCAATTGCGCAAACTTGCGCGTAGGATGCGACCACTAATGTAATATTAAACGAAGGTAAACAAGAATTCGCTATTACATAACCAGTGAAAGATTTATCCTAAGTAAGTGCCTTTAAACTACAACACTAAGAGTTATCAAAGCCAATTACGTATGTATGTATGTACGTACGCGATAGGTGATACTTTCGGGCTTAAATCGCTATTGACATTCATACGAGTTCTTGTGTTTATTGTCGATTAAATCTGCGAATCGCTGAGGCGCGGATGTGTGAATATTACTGTCGCGGGATATTCATAAACGTCACACGGTTTGAGACGTCCGTAAAATAAAGGGCTGAAGAAACGGTAATAAATGCTATGATTTACGCAACACCTAGCTATCAACGCAGATATTCGAAAGCGTTACTTTAACACTTTATAAAGTGGCAATATTTGAAATTGAAGTGGATTTAGTTTAGGAAATAGATCATCCTCTACTCCTCTTCAGGTAATTAAAATAGAGTGTCAACACATTTTGCAATTTTAATGCAAGTTACCTAAAGCTTCTTATATACAATATTTTTAACCACACAAAATGTCACGTCACTTCGAATTGGTTGAGATGAATATCTTCCCGGTTCAATAAGTTATTCTAATTCTCTCGCTGATTTTACATTTCTCATTAGTTTAAAGTTTCTACTTTAATCGACTTTAATACTAAGTCCGGCGTCATTTATGTGTTGTATCACATTCGATGCTTCTCACAGCAATAATTTGCTCCTAAAATCTATTTCTTTCAGGTACATTGTTAAGATCCTTCGTGTTCATTAAAAGAATTAGAGATGTGGTTACCGTGCCTAATTATTCCCTTAGATATCCAATTCCTATTCACCAACGTTCCTAAAAATCTTGTATTGACTGAAAGAAAAAAATGCCTAGGACATCATAGAACTACATATTGAAGTTTTTCCTGGAAGGCATTGATTTATATTTCCTCATAATTTAGATATGATAATGTATTTCACGGACAGACTTTTGGTGCTCCTATGGGAGACCTCTTGAGCCGCATTTTAGGAGACGCTGTTAATAGTGTTTTTTTTTTTTTAAACAGTTTTAGGTGAGATCAATTTAAACCCCCTTTTTGTTGGGATGTATGTTGACGATTCCTTCTTAATCACACATTCTGAAGTACATATAATAATCGATTTCACTCTTGACATAGAAAAAAATAATAAATCACCCTTCCTAGTTTAGTTATTAATAACGATGGTAAAGTAAACATTGATCTTTATTCTAAACCTATCTGTTCACCTTTACACGAAAATAAAATATCATTAAAAAGATGAATATCTTTTTATAAAAGTTTTGTAAACTGTAGAAGTTTTTAATCAAAGAATTTTTACAGTGTAATTTGTTTTTTTTTTTTAGTTTTACATATTTCGAATTTAGAAAATCTATAGAAGGCTTAAAAAAAACTATTAATAACAGTAAACTATGTCAAATGATATAATAAAACACCTTAAAAATGCAGTTAATAATTAATTAATATTTATTAAATTTACTAAATCTTGATATTTTTTCTTCCAACGATTTGGAAATGTATCCAATGTTCGAAATTAGAATAAGAATGATAACTCTTTATTTGAAATAATATCGTCAAGTATTACAGAATAGAATATATAATAAGAGACATTTACATTACACACAAATTAAATATTAACAAATTAATTAAGTTTTGTTTATAAAATTTATGCAGTTCTGTTTTTAGCTTTTTTAATTCCTTTATTTGTTTAATGTAGTGGAGAAGAGCATCACACGTAGCCACTGACCTGTAGAGAGTCCCTCTTTCATAAAGAGCAGGTTTATGTCTCGGCACTGAAGGATATTCGTTATATCTAGTCAACATACCACTCTGCCACAATAAAGGTGTTTGTTATTGTGAAAGAAAAAAACCTAATCTATATATACTCTGTAACATACAAACCGCAACACCAGAAGGAGTAGGAATTTTTTGGCCAAATTTACCAGAAACGTTTAACTATTACAAGGTAGCAATTAAACTAAATAAAATTGCAAAGAAAAAGAACAAAATATAAACAACATTTTTATTAATAATCAATGCTTACCCCCTCCCTCCCCCCACCCTCCTCTTCCTACTGGTTACACACCTCCACTCTTGTCGGCATCGATTCTAAATTCCTCTCAAGGTATTGTGTCCCAAGCATCCTGTAATTCGTGCTGAGAGCTTCCAGCACTTTCGGAAGATCCAGTAAGCTCCTCAGTCTCTTCCCATAGGGTCCCAACATGCTCGATGGGTGTCCATGGCAACAGATTGACATTAGCCTCTGCAAAACGCTCCATAGAACGTCTTGCAATATGAGGACTTGCTGAAAAAGTGGGTCGTAAGGATTCAAGGCATGGCCAAAGGCAGTAATCTAGGAGATTCAAATCGGGAGACCTTAGTGGAAAGCGATTATTATCGACCACAGCATAACTAAAATGCGTAGAAGCATCATCATGCTGATGGTAAATGTTTTATCTAATATTCAATGGAACAGCGTCCACTAAATTTATCAAATTATTTAGCACAACTGGACCGAGCAATTGGATGTTAATCTTACTCGAATAGAAATGAAAGCTGATAGTTGCTATCCACCGTATCGTATGGGTTTTCATTTGACCAACGATGTTGATTGCTACAGCTATTTATGCCTTCAGGAGTGAATTGAACCTCATCAGTAAACAAGACGCATCTGTAAAGTCTACGGTTTCTCTTTATCCAATTGCAAAAATTCAACCGTAAAGCGTTATTACTATCCTAAAGATTCTGGATGCGCTGGATAAGGAAATAACCTGCCATGCCATAGTGAGATTAATTTGGAGAAAGGTTGCAATGCGCCTTGTACTTATACCCGAGCTACGCTCTACCATATTGAGAATATCTTCTTCCACTGCAAGACCAGGACCATCTGGTCTAAATAAATAGCTCCAGTAAGACGATTATTTAGCACAACTGGGCCGAGCAATTGATTGGTAATCATACCATACCACACGTTAATGCTGAATCGATGCTGATAGTAGTTGCTATCCACTGTGGCGTGTGGGTTTTCACTTGACCAATGATGTCGATTGTTACAGTTATTTATGCCATCACGAGTGAATTGAGCCTCATCAGTAAACAAGACGAAACTGTAAAGTCTACGGTTTCTGTTTATCCAATCGCAATAATTCAACAGTAAAGCGTTATTACTATCCTAAAGATTCTGGACGCGCTGGAGATGGAAATAACCTGCCATGCCATAGTGAGATTAATTTGGAGAAAGGTTGCAATGCGCCTTGTACTTATACCTGGGCTGCGCTCTATCATATTGAGAATATCTTCTTCCACTGCAAGACCAGGACCATCGGTCTAAATAAATAGCTCCAGTAAGACGATTATTTAGCACAACTGGGCCGAGCAATTGATTGGTAATCATACCATACCACACGTTAATGCTGAATCGATGCTGATAGTAGTTGCTATCCACTGTGGCGTGTGGGTTTTCACTTGACCAATGATGTCGATTGTTACAGTTATTTATGCCATCACGAGTGAATTGAGCCTCATCAGTAAACAAGACGAAACTGTAAAGTCTACGGTTTCTGTTTATCCAATTGCAATAATTCAACAGTAAAGCGTTATTACTATCCTAAAGATTCTGGACGCGCTGGAGATGGAAATAACCTGCCATGCCATAGTGAGATTAATTTGGAGAAAGGTTGCAATGCGCCTTGTACTTATACCTGGGCTGCGCTCTACCATATTGAGAATATCTTCTTCCACTGCAAGACCAGGACCATCTGGTCTAAATAAATAGCTCCAGTAAGACGATTATTTAGCACAACTGGGCCGAGCAATTGATTGGTAATCATACCATACCACACGTTAATGCTGAATCGATGCTGATAGTAGTTGCTATCCACTGTGGCGTGTGGGTTTTCACTTGACCAATGATGTCGATTGTTACAGTTATTTATGCCATCACGAGTGAATTGAGCCTCATCAGTAAACAAGACGAAACTGTAAAGTCTACGGTTTCTGTTTATCCAATTGCAATAGTTCAACAGTAAAGCGTTATTACTATCCTAAAGATTCTGGACGCGCTGGAGATGGAAATAACCTGCCATGCCATAGTGAGATTAATTTGGAGAAAGGTTGCAATACGCCTTGTACTTATACCGGGCTACGCTCTACCATATTGAGAATATCTTCTTCCACTGCAAGACCAGGACCATCTGGTCTAAATAAATAGCTCCAGTAAGACGATTATTTAGGACAACTGGGCCGAGCAATTGATTGTTAATCATACCACACCACACGTTAATGCTGAATCAATGCTGATAGTTGCTATCCACCGTGGCGTATGGGTTTTCATTTGACCAATGATGTGGATTGTTACAGTTATTTATGCCATCACGAGTGAATTGAGCCTCATCAGTAAACAAGACGTATCTGTAAAGTCCAATTGCAATAATTCAACCGTAAAGCGTTATTACTATCCTAAAGATTCTAGACGCGCTGGATATCGAAATAATTTACCATGCCATAGTCAGATTAATTTGGAGAAAGGTTGCAATACGCCTTGTACTTATACCCGGGCTACGCTCTACCATATTGAGAATATCTTCTTCCACTGCAAGACCAGGACCATCTGGTCGAAATAAATAGCTCCAGTAAGACGATTATTTAGCACAACTGAGCCGAGCAATTGATTGTTAATCATACCACACCACACGTTAATGCCGAATCGATGCTGATAGTTGCTATCCACCGTGGCGTATGGGTTTTCATTTGACCAACGATGTCGATTGTTACAGTTATTTATGCCATCACGAGTGAATTGAGCCTCATCAGTAAACAAGACGTATCTGTAAAGTCTACCGTTTCTGTTTATCCAATTGCAATAATTCAACAGTAAAGCGTTATTACTATCCTAAAGATTCTGGACGCTCTGGATATGGAAATAACCTGCCATGCCATAGTGAGATTAATTTGGAGAAAGGTTGCAATGCGCCTTGTACTTATACTCGGGCTACGCTCTACCATATTGAGAATATCTTTTTCCACTGCAAGACCAAGACCATCTGGTCTAAATAAATAGCTCCAGTAAGACAATTATTTAGCACAATAAATGTGACAACCAGGTGACAACTGGTATCAAATTAAAATATCAAATAATAACAGCTCTGCAAAAATAAGCAATGAAGATATTGCCATTGATATCTCAGTAACCATTGATATTCGATCATTTGTTAACTAAACTATTTTGACGATTTATGTCCCTATAACACCTATTCTGAATATTGGAGGTGCCTCCCCAATCACCCTGTGTAAATACGGTAATGTCACCTAAACATATATCAAATGATCTTTTTTTGCATGATGAAGCTCTCTCAAAGTAACTAGGCGATCCCCAAAAAATGATTCCATATGGAAGTCTAGACTGAATGTGACCAAAGTATAATGCTTTAAGGGTGTCAGTAACGACAATATCTCCAATTTTATGAACACCATATTAAGGTAGAAGTCCCAGTTACTGACACTGTAAGGGATAAAATGATGTAAATGTTTAAGATTCCAAGATGACACTGGAAGAACGATTTATTTTCAATCGAAAGCTACGCTAAAACATAGTAAAAGAAATTATTATAGGAAAACATACAGGGAAGGTGGCAGTAATTAGGAAAGGGTCAGAAATTGGTACATTTACCTTAGTATCAGTTGACCATCTTACACATATTTTCAATATGGCATTAACCGATTATCTTATTAAATAAATTTATAATGAATGATAAAGGTTTAACAAGTTTATAACAATTATTAAAACAATTTTGTTACCTACACAGCGATTTTAACGTTATCCAAAATAATATTTTTGACATACAGTGTAAATACATGAATTAAGCATAATAGGAAAAAATCTATTTCAGTAAAGGATAAAGTTATAGATAAACTTTTTTTTCCATTCGACGCTAAAAATGTACGTATAAATACATAAATATCTACTGGTAGAATACTCTAAACTATACAAGCACCGATATTGTGAAAGTTGTTCAGTGTTATTTAGTCAGGGACTCAGTAAAATGTCAAGACCATATAATTCTGTTCTCCTTTATTCCGTTAGCGGCAAAACCGCTTTTGTTTATAAAATCATTTTAACTGAGCGTAATATGTTTTATATGGCATACACTATCACGATAAACGCATACAAATTGTAATATTACTACGGCTCTGTGCAGTAATCTTGTGGGTTAAGAGATTATATAACAATAACTGACTGCGGAATATTCTTGAATGGATGCTGATTAAATCTAGCATCCCTTCTTAAAAGGATTTTTACGTTTTTCTTGCCGTTGTTAATTATAATCACGTTAACATGCCGTACAGGAAGATGTTGTGTCGCGAGATCATATTTTATGTACACTTTGAAATTGTGTAATTTCAATAAATGACAGCGCAGCTTGTCCTGTGGACAAGAATAAGTTGACCCTTGAACCGCGTTGTATTTTAACAACGCCAAGCAAAACGATTGCCAAGATAAACACAGATTTTATTACTGTTTTCCAGCAAAACTCGTGTGAATTCGCGGTTTTATTGCTAAAAGGCTTGGATGGCGACAAATAGCATGGACAGGCCCTGTAAGGGATACCGATAGAGTTTTCTCTGGTATCGCAGAAGATCCGTGCCTATCAGTTCACATTTAAAACAGGAGATATATACATATATACATACACACATACAAAAGCGCATTTAGCTTTTAACAATCTATGCTTTAAGCATAACAAGAAGAGAAAGCGAATTATCAGGTAGGCCATGGATTTTATATCTACCTGATGTTAAAACTCTATTCGCTAGGATATACAGATTGAGTTGATTCGATTCAGAAAAGTAGGTCGGTTTGTAATATTGTATCATACGATTCTGTGTTGTTGAACTGGTGCAGAACACGACTTCTGATACTTTCTCGTTATATTACCATGCACGCGACAATACAGACATTCGCATATCGTAATTTAAAACAAATATAGGTATATTTTATATTAGAAATACGAGGCAAAAGGCTATAGACGGATAAGATAGTGAAATCGGCCCTTGCGCAGAATCGCTTAATATATACATATATATTTTTTTTCAAAAGCAGCTTTATATATAATATTGAATCTAGAAAGTTTTAATTTTGTAATGTTTATAGTTTTCGAGTTGAGGAGAAAAACGAAAGAGAATCGTTTTCGCTAATATATTTTTTTTCAGTTCCTGTTCAGTTGTTCAGTTGTGGATAATGTTTATCTGTAGTTTTTTGACGATCCTAGACGAAGTAAGCCAAAAATATAAGTAAACACCTTAATTTAAACCTTTAACATGCTTCCCCATGACCGTGTCATACCCAAACAACATGTACAAATTGCAACTCGATACAGGGACTAAAACATAGTGAAATAAAATATATATTTTATAATGTAATAATACACATATGGTAATAAGTAGAGTGACGACTTTGGGCGCAGTTGGCTGGCGAGTGTTAGTCAGCCAAATAGCGTAGATAAATTCAAAGTTATATCTTGTTAATCATAAAGTACGTTTTTCTATTTTGCGTTCATAAAAACGCAATTGTAACACGCTTTTGCGTATCGAAAAGTGCTTCATTGTGATACGCCTTTTTTCATTTCTATAGGTTGGCTGTATTGAATACATTATGACAGAAAGCAAAATTGACGTTTAATGCATGTAAATTGTAAATACTTTAATCAAAAATTCTATACAAATTTAGTTTACATTGTTATTGTTATGAAACGTGGGATTACTGTATACATTTACACTGACGGAACAAGTATCTTGAGCATGTATGTTATGCCGAGCAAATTTTTCGTAACAAAGTTTTGCTGAGTTATGTTATTGGCTTTAATGTAGACTCTTGTGATTGAGAATCATTCGATGATATAACTCTAGAATGACCAGATGTACTTGGCCCTGATAAGTTGTGCGCTACAGCCACTTTACTTTTCATAGATGTTTCGATGTAACCCTCAGCTACCGCAGATGACTTCCATCACCATGACGTTTTATAGTCAGCAAATCACTGCCTGCGTCTGCTAAGTGTGTAGCACTAGAACGTCTGAAGCAATGTCCAGTAATAAAGCTCTGAATTGGGCAATTTTAAATCAGCTATTAATTTAGGCATTTTGCCAATCGTATTAATTCCAATCGGGCACGATATACAATAACCATTGCGATATGTAAGGAAGAATCTTGAATGATTAATATTTTTTGGTCCGCAGGGCGACATATTTTTTAATTAAAGTAATCCATCTTTCATCCGTAATTGCAAAAACTCTTACGATATTATATTTGTTTTAGGTCTGTCACCAAAATAATATCACTCTTAAATTCTAAATCATGTATGGACATATTTGTTAATTCATCTCGTCTACAGGCACCTGTGTAACCCATTATTAAAACGATCTAAAATTAAATCCATTACATAAAAAATTACATTTTGCAAATAATATCGTACCTTTATTGCTAAATACAATGCGTCAGACACTTCTTCTATAAATTTATTAATATCTTCAATGCATAAAATTTTAGATTTCTTAGCCTCGTATCCCTCAGAGAATCGTTTTAAATAGGCTTGTAATTTAATATATTTTGATATGTCTGTTTTTTATAAATGGAAAAGCAAGAACGAAGCATGGAATACATAGACATAAGTAGAAGATTTCTTATTTTTACCTTGTAATTCAAAATATGCCAATAAAATGTTTCAGATATTGTGTTGACATTATTCTGTACAGCCCTAGTTCAAATTGGTGGTAGCATTTTCATATAGCTTGCTTTTGATTTTTTCGGTTATATAATTTATGACGGCGTTATCCGCAATTTCACGCAGTATGGTGGCGTACAAGATAAATTTGTCTCAGTATCACTCATTTTTTTACAGTTACAGAGACTTATTATGAAATATATTGTTTAAACAATTTAAATAGCCGAATTTGAATTTTGAATTCGTCAAATGTCAATCGTATGTCAATGTGACCAACTTCATATAAAAATAAAACTCAACATTTTTAATGAGATTTTTATTAAGTATTTATTATCAATTTATAATGCAAAATAGAAAAAATAGTATAAAGGACTCGTTTCATAAGGCTTTTTGTCGCACTCGTTCATTAGAAAACTCGCCTGCGGCTCGTTTTTCTAAACTTGAACTCGTGCGACAACATCATGCCTTATGAAACTCGTACTTTAATATACTATTTCGATACGATTGTGATAGAAATTAACTATGATATATTTCCCTAAATTGTTCATTGGTAAATGAATATATTTTTACATCTAGAGAAAAATCTTTCTACGTCGCACGAAGTAACTGGTGCTAAATGGAAGTATCCAAGTAAATCTTCATAGACTTTCATTCTGGATAGTAAAGGTATTATTGAAAATTTCTTTTAAAAGCATATAATCTGGATTTCTTTGTAAAACCGCATTAATTATGTTCCGTATCTTTTCGCCAATCGATCCCTCTATATTAACAATGATTCTAAGTGTTGAAGGGATCCAATTAATTTTAAATTTTTGCTGGAGAAATTTTGATTAATAAATTCTATTTGCTCGACTAAATATTCTCTTACAATTAATGCTTGGACTGCTGTAACACTGAAAGAATCTCGTTTTAACTTTAATACAAAAGGTTTCAAAATATGAAAGTGTTGGGCATAAAAAAATGCGGCTTCTAACCATATACCCCATCATGTTAATACAGGTTTTGATGGCAAACGTATATTCGGGCATATTTCTCTATATAACTTTATCCTAGTTGGTGCTTTCAATAAAATCTTTAAGCGATCCAGTTCGAGTTATTGGCTACATTCTAAATTAGATAATTTTCATTCATGCTTAACAGATCTAATGTTAATTTGAAAGATTGCATGGATGGCTTAACCAATAGTCATTTAACATTTCGTAGTGAAAAATGTTCAGACACTGGAAACATGGGGGATAGGATAGGTACATCCTCGGCTGAACTTGCACATCATTGTGGCGACGATTCAGCCGAGAACATTGCTGCTGTGAGTGATGTTCTGACTGAAGACCAAAACCGTTACCGTTCACAGACTTTGGGTCTTTCTTATATCTACCTTTGGCCCATTTCGCATAAAGACTTGAACTTATACCCCTGTGAAATCCAGTTAAGACAAGAATTGAAGCTCAAAGCTCATGGACAGCGAAGAATTTACGCAAATTAGTATTGGAGAAGCGAAAAGTTGATGTTGATTCTCCAAAGATTTTCTTTTCTTCTCTGTTGAGGCATGTTTTCAACTCTGTGGGGGTGATAATAAACACAATTACCGCATATGGGATCAGGAAAATCCTCACGTGATACATGAGATACCATTGCATGCTCAAAGAGTAACGATGTGGTGCGTATTATGACCAAGAGACGATATTGGACTTTTCTCTTAAAGAAAAAAATGAAACCCAGATAGCAACAATCAACGGTGCATGTTAAACGATTGTTTTTGACACAAAATCGAAGAATCTGATGTTGAGGACATGTGATTCCAACAAGACCTGCAACTTGCCACACGTCGCATGCAACGTTTGAGTTTACTAGTCGCATTATTTCACCTAGCGGTGATGTCAACTGGAGATTGTGAGATTTAACACAATAGGATTTGTTTTTGTAGGTTTTTGTTTGAAGGAACTCGCTTCTACGCCAATAAATCTGGCACCACCTAAGAAACCGTATGCGCCATGTTATAGCCAGGATAGTCCTTGAAACTTACGGAAAAAAAGGGATTCGAGTGAAATAATTTTCCATAATTAATGAATAATCCTAAATATACGATTAAAAATAAAAAAAAAAATACAAAATGTTACATTTTCGTTTTTTTTTAGTAATCACCTATTCCTTGTTGAAAGTTGTTTCATCTTATTTGGAGAACATATTTTTGATTTGTATTAGATTTAAATTGTTCTCCGTTTTATACAATTTTAATACGTTTGTGAATTGTTCCGTTTACTTCGACTGATGTAACCATGTTACATTTAACTTTTATTATCTGTACGTTACAATTTTTAATTTTTATAAATTTTGGATTTTTTACTTATGACCATTAAGAGTGTTTGAAAAAGACGTAAATTAAATATTGAAACGTTACATTTAACTATTTAGTATATATAATAAAACGAAACACTAATATTACCTATTTCTGACTTAAATTAAATCTTAAACATCGCACAGGTATTTCAAAAGCACACCTGACCTTTATCAATGCTGTTATATACTAGTAGCGGAGATTAACAGTTGAATGTTAATCGTGACTATCCTAACCTTTTTTTTTGCTTCATTCTTCATATATATGCCATCATGTTTGTGTTTTAATGTTACGCAATAAGTTTTACTATTTATAATCATCTTACATAATTTACATATATTTTAATACTACTAATTCTTTAGCGCTGTCTGATGTGGCATGCGGATGAATGTGCAGTTTGCATAATGTGTTGGAAGATGTTTCACATTTTATTACGTCATGATCCTAATTTTTTTTTTTTTTGAATTTTTAAGATTTTACACCCAGAAAATTGTTTTGCATATTTCTACGAACGACTATAAATTCTACTCCATATGAAAGTGTATCGCATGCCCATTTTAACATCGTGGATGCAACGAAAAGCTGTAGGGCAGTTGTAGTTGTCATTACCTATGTTGTTCTATATATAAAGGAGGTCTAACAGATTTATAGTATTATACTTATACGTTAGAGTAACAATTCTTTCCTTGGCTATCCTACACTCCATGAGCTTGTTGTTTCTCCTGTTCGTTCTCGATTCTTAAATATGGGCAAGGCGTATGGGAAAGGTGACGTAATTCCGAGTTGTATCTGAAGTGTATACATTCAACATTTATTCATAAATTTAGAATTAAAAGCTATTTTTAACTCCTAGATATATATGTCTTGCAGATATTCGAAATGAAAAATCAATTCATTCCAAATAGTTTGAGTAATAATAATATTTATAATTAGGTATTTTTATAACTTCCCTTCTCTTAATACTTAACATTTTTTTTAAAAAAAAAAGCATGTTTCTATGAAAAAAAAATTCGCACAAATATATTCAAATAAAAGATGTAAAATTTTATTTGAAACACAAGGAAAATTAAACCGGATATGATATAGACTTATATTTGTATGTATTCGGTTCTGCTTTGTCTATATACATACGTAATACGAAGCCAGATAGAGTACGACGGACAACCTTTCAATTAAACTATGTATAATGTCGCAAGTTTAGAACAATCGAAGGTCGTTTGAAATTATTAACAAGACATTAAAAAAATACCACAAAAAGCTGTTACATAGCACGCATTTAAATTTGGTAGTTGTATTACTATATGTGTGTAAATATAGAAATATCTATATGAAGAAAAGTTACTATACATAAAGCATTGCATCATCAGAATCGTATGTGTACACATATCTACTGTTGTCCAACCAACTCAGGAAAATCCATATAGAAAAACCGTTTATAAGTATCTGATCTTTTATTACACGTTCGTTTTAATCGCATATTTAAATTAAAATAAAAACTTCGTTTTTAAAATAACAAATAACAGTGCATTTAATATTTTTTCCTAATAAATAGTAATGAAAGGCCGGTGTATTTACTCAATCAAATATAATAAAAGGTATCGGCGTACTTGTTTTGACTAAACAGCCATCTTCTTCAGAGCCATGTTAACCCATTAGAGCCCATTGATGCCATACATTTTACATAAATAAAAAAACACACAAAAAAAATAAAATTAACATGGCTCTGAAGATGGCCGAAACTTTTTTTATTACATTTGATTGCGTTATACACCAATCTTTCATTATTCTTTACACTTAACTCAATTTGGATATAAGCATGCACCATGATTTTTTTAATGTTGTTATCTTCTCTTCAGGTTTCTTTCCTATCGTTCTCAAAATCATACAATAATTTATTGTTTTTATTTTTTTTTGAATCCCCACCACATCTGTTAACCCACACTTAAAGAAAACTATTTATTTATCAGTACAGTTGCAGACAAAGCAGTACTAGTTTTACGTCCTAATTGTATCCTCTAAATAATCGGCTTTGATTACTTTGGATATTTGCTTTCGATTCTTAGGTAATTTAAAACCGGTTTTGTTGAGCTAACCGAAATTATAGTTTTATCTAAGAATAAAAACATAGTAAAGTCAATCAAATATTTTTTTTATTTTTATTTTATTAATTTAAAATACCTAATAAGTTAACTTAAACAATAAATATTGTTCAATTAACAAAGTGAGTGTTATTAAGAAATAAGGGTTAAGGTAACCAAAATTGCAGTTAATTTAATACAACTATAATGCTAAAAATTTCCAAATATAATCCTTTCCATTTTACTAAAACAAGTTAGTCAATCAGAGTATATTTCGAGCTGGCCTTTCCTTTGACATTACCAAATCGCAAATTAAAAGATCAATTAATGAATGAATACATAAATTAGAGCAAATACGAGAAAATTAAAAACGCATACCATTTACTGATAAATATTAATGACGATAGCTCTTAAAAATACGTTCGTCTCAAATGCTATGAAGTTTAATTGATAAAAATGATAAGTGTTGGCAACGCTTTTTTTTTATTCAGCATGTAAGTCAAGAAATG